>JAFIRS010009295.1:0-10605 GCA_018342105.1 Gonioctena quinquepunctata | reverse complement strand
TAAAAATTTTAATTTGCCTTTTTTGCAAAACCAGTTGTAAACTCTAAACATCTGTTTTTTGGGTTCTGTCGCAGTCCATAATTTTTCTGTTCATTTGAGACATGTAAATGTCATAAGTGTTCATCATTTGTACGATCGGTACTGTCATTCAGCTGTAGTTGTCACGATGGTTTACGGTATACCTGAACGTGTGGAGATAATTTTCGAATTTGACTCCCAGAACCAGTGTTATTTACGAACATCTCAAATATTTTATGAGAGGCATTCGGAGAAAAATTTAAGTCTTGTGTACATCCGCGATTTAGTTGAAAAGTTTAGAGAAACGGGATCAGTGCAAAATAAAAAAAGGTAAGCCTCAAGATTACTGAATGGAGCAAGCCAAATTGAGGTCCATGAAAAATTTGTAATAGATCCTACTGCATCAAGTCGGTAAGGAAGGTGTTGAAATTTCATAAGTTTTACCCGTACAAAATGCAAATTCTTCAAGAATTGACGATGATAATCCAGACCGATGAATTCAGTTTTGTGAACTCATGAATGTACTTCTATGCTGAATGGTAATGTAAATACACAAAAATCTCGGTACTGAAGTGATGCGAACCCGCATCGATTTAGAAAAGGTCACACTCAATATCCAGAAAAACTGAATGTTTGGGCAGGGATCTTAGGCGATGCTTTAATTGGTCCCTTGTGTATACCAGGCAATTTAAATGGCGAAATTCATCTGGATATGCTGGAAAACACCATCTAACCCTTAATTGTGCACGAAGTAGAGACCAAAGTAGAGTCTAGCTCTAGACGAAGATTTGCTGCACTTCCAACAAGATGGCGCACCTCCTCACAATTCAATTGCAGTTAGGCACTGGTTGGATACTAATTATCCGAACAAATGGATTGGAAGGAGAGGTCCTATTGAGTGGCCACCAGACTCAACGCCACCTGATTTTTTTCTAAGGGGTTACCTCAAGACAGTTGTTTATAAAACTCAACCTGCGTCACTTGGGCAATTGCGTGAAAGAATTACTGAAGCATGTCACGCTATTACAAAGTTCGCACAGAATTTGAAAATAGGCTGTATTATAGTATACAAAACAACGGAAACCACTTAGAACATTTTCTTCATTGACATTTTTAACAAATTTTTAGTTTAACAAAAACTTCATTAACTTTTCCTTTTGAGGTAAGGTTTCACAATTATTGATTCACCCTGTACAATTACTATTTATACCTTTGGATAGCACTTTGTATAGGCTTCTCAATGATGTATCACAAGTAGGGGTTTGCTATTTAAACTTTTTTAGTTGGAGTAGGTAGGGGTTGATGGGGGTGAGTTCTCTTTAATGTCATTTTAGTTCCCAATTCCTATCCTACGAACAGTTTTGAGCATTTTTTATATCATCTTTTGTTTGTGATATATAGCCAATTGTTAGTTTTTAAATTGTCACACTGTATGGCAGCTTTTCAAACATACTGTTTTTTGATTGGCTACTAAACGAGACAGAAGAGAAAGATCGGAATCAGCAGCCAATCAGAAAACTACGAAGGCGCGGAAGGGCCACGTGCAATTTTTTTTTTGAAATTTCGACTTTAATCTCAATGTTAACATTCTCACAATTTATATTTTACATTGAAGTTTTTTAATTTCACGTTCGCCAATTTCTTTTTTATTTAATATTTAGTTATACTATTCAGAAAATATATAAAAATCAATTTACCAAAACTACCAATAAGTGTCAAGTTCAACTTCAAAGAAGGCAGATATAATATAAAAGGTTTATTCAGATTATCCAAAACTTCAACTGGATTTCCATTTTGAATTTTGCAACAGAAGTTTCAACACAAAAAGAGGTTTGAATATCCACAAAAGGAAAATGCACTCCTCCTCTTGTATATGCTTTCTTTCTTCAACACCTGATGGTTCTACGGATACGAATGGAATTACCGCTAAATATTGAGATAACGTACTCATGCTCCCTGAATATAGGTAAAAAAAAATTATGGGTGTTTGCCTCCTGAACACGAATCCGGAAAAATGCGGCGGTCTCATACCGTTTCCGAGTTAGAACACTTTTTACTTTTTTCAACTCATTTTCAAGCACCGTTTTCTCGCACAAAAATCACTCAAATGCCTCCTTCTTTTTACCAGCATAAACAATTAACCCTAAATCACTTATTTTCGGCACAACTACGACAAAATATTGCCGGTTTTATCGAAAAAATCCTCCTTCTTAAACAGTCACAAATAAACGAACTTCACACATCTGACAGATGAAATTTAGTAACTTTTCCTTTCTTCATGTTGGTAATAACAAATAAATCACCGCCAACTTTTCGAATTCAAATATGACTAATAATTTCCCCTTCATTTATATTTGTAATTACTATTAGTCATATTTGAATTCGAAAAGTTGGCGATAAATTATTTGTTATTACCAACATGAAAAAAAGGGAAAGTTACTAAATTTGATCTGTCAGATGTGTGAAGTTTGTTTATTTGTAACTGTTTAAGAAGAGGATTTTTCTATAAAACCGGCATAATTTTGTAGTTATTTAGGGTTAATTGTTTATACTGGTAAAAAGAACGAGGCACTTTGAGTGATTTTTGTCGGAACGTAAAACTAAAAACAAGTAAAGAGTGTTCTAATTCGAAACGGTATATTCCTGCATTCAGATTCAGTTCAGAAAACAAAATCTGAAAGAATAGTTTTTTACCTATATTCTGGGAGCATGAGTACGTTATTTTAATATTTACCGAATTGACAATGAGTCTTCTTCTAGTCGACTGAATACTCGTTTGGCCTATCACAAACTCAATCTGTACATTGCCAAAAGGATACCCAAATCGGAAAGAGTGAGTGCTGCTGAAGCTTTAAGTAGATCAATTCCCAAGTAGCACAGAGTCATAAAATTTACATATGACTTCTTATAACGTCTTAAAGACTACGCATTTGCCATGTTTCACAACCAAAAAGATAATGTGCGTTTTATAACTTTTAGGCGTTGCTATGATGTTATAGAGAGGTTATTATGAGAGTACAATAAATAATTCTCGAGATGAAGTTGTACCGTGGTTTGTACGTGAATGAATTGTATGTGTCGTAAAGTAAAGCTGAAAAGCAGTTGTGTGGGGTTATTATGACAATGAACATATGTAATGTACCGTAGGTTTATAAACAGATGAACACTGGTCGTGATGACTACATTAATACCTTCAGTTAGATTCTTTTTGTTGGTTATATTGTGTAATGTAGATATTTAGTTCTATATTTTGTCAATATAAATTAAAATGCCAAAGCAAAAATCTAATCTGTCTTACAAGATATCTGAAGCGTGTATATATATATATATATATATATATATATATATATATATAATGTATATTTAAAATTATAGAGATAAATATACATTACACAATATAATATATATGTATATATATATATATATATATATATATATATATATATATATATATATATATATATATATTGTTATGTTCAGAAGTACGTTAAATATTTGAAGAGATGAAATGCCCATAAATAATGAAATGTTCGTATTTGGTAGTGTGTGCTGTGTTATTTAACAGTTTTTCTGAAGATTCTACCGTTTTTCTGAAACCTTGTATAATATTCATCGATACCTATGTTTGAAATGAACATGTTTTCAACATCACAAGCAATTGACATAATTTTAAAATTTATAGAAATCAAAATTTACTGATATATTTTTGGAGCACAAGCAGATAACAAAATATTAAAAGTTCGAATATTCTGTTAATGAAATTGGATCTGAACACAATAGCCAATGAGATGCCAGGAAAGATCTTGATGCAAAATTAGGAATTTACAAAATATGAAAAGCAGAAACGTCAAAAGAATGATTTCAACATGTATTGTATATAATATGTAAGGTAGTTAAAAATGTTTCGTAATGAAAAACTGTCAAATAAGTAAAAATAGTGAAAAAGTGCAACAAAAGGTGCGTGTAAGTCGAAAATTCGATAAGGAAACAAATGTTGTTAGTATCAAGGGAGAGAAATCAACAAGCTGAGCGAGGAGAACAAAAAAATAATTTTTGAAAGAACCAGATGAAGAAAATTGGAAACTTGAAAAATCAATCAATGTGGATTAGAAAAACAGTTTTTTGCCAAGACAATATGGGAAATACTATAAAGAACAATAGCAGATAAAAGATCCCAGATGCAAAGTTAATCTTACCTTCTTTCATTGGAGATTTACCAGTACGAGGCGAAGTCACAGTCGACAAAGGGACTGCAGTTTCCAAGAACGGGAGAATTCCGAAAGACTCAACATTCTCATTACCAGAAGTCACAGGTATTTTCGAAAACCATAAAAAGTTACTGCAGTGCAAGTAAAATAAAACTTTTAAAGAACTTTTTTGATAGAACTCTTCATATTGACCACATAACCTATAAAACTAGGTTACATTTCACTTTTAGTACCACATAACTTCACATTTACTGTGTATATTTGCTAAGAAGCACTAATGGGTTATTTATCGCAGAATGGGTAGTCGTAAGTTTTTTCTGAATAAAGGAAATTATTATTTTGATGAATTTCTGCTTTATTTTCAATGAATGAGCAATAACAGTTACCATTATCTGAAATTGACTTCGAGAACTACTAGAGGGCTCCACAGTAGAACCGACATATGAGATTCCATAGGCGAACCGATTGAGATAGCTGAGGTGAAGGAAATAAGGTAAAAAAGTAAATGAAAGGAGGTTAAAAATGCATAGCCGGACATATCAAATATTTAAAGATTTTGAAACTAGTAGAAATAATAGTAAAACAAAGTAAAACAAAACAAAACAAAATAATAGTAAAACAACAAAATTATATATTTTGTTAGGATGTCTGGTTATGGAAAGTAAATGAACAAATATAAAATAAAATAAAAACGACCGCAATCAACTCTCATAGCAATATATACAGTGCTTCTCAAAAGTCCCATCCACCCCTCTAATTTTTGGAACGATTATACATAAACGAGTGAGATTCTGAAACTGAATATTAAAGGTTGTAAACTTCCCTACTAGTGATGATAGATGACGAAATCGTCAAAGATAACGTCACAAGGCCATTGTGACCAATAATTTTAAATGGAACCTACCTACGGCAAGCGACACCTCGTTTAAAAGGTATCGAAAAAACCTATTCAATGTTACTAGTTTTGTTTGTGTTTATGGCAGTTTTGGCAACTCGCTTTTAAAAATTGCAAAGCTGTGATGAATTAAATCAGTTAATACTAAAATTTTAAATTCAAGCTCCGCCTCTGGATAGTTGTCTCCCTAATTCGACGTTTTTGTAATTGTCCAAGTTTTTGTACATTTAATAATTTGTGAATTGTTGATCGAACGTTTAACTGTTTTAGCAGCTATTGGTACTTTTAATATTTTTGTACATTTTAATAATTCGTTAAACTGTTGTGAGCCGAACGTTTGAGTGCTTCAAGAAGCTTTAGGTGATGAAGTAGCAGCGATCCTAATTCTTAGTGAAACTGGACAAAATATTCATGCAGCAGAACGCATTTTCAATGAGAGGTTTCCCGATCGCCCCCTTTCGAGGAATTATTTAAGGGAGCTCCTTCGTAAGTTTGAAACAACGGGTAGTATTAATGATGCGAACCGATCTGGCAGACCACAAATTTTTGATGAGAAAAAAATTGATATACTGGCAGAAGTAATAGTTAATCCTACTTCTTCAACAACTCACGTTGCATCTACCTGTGAAGTCAGTCGAAGTACAGGGTGTTGAAAAAAAAACAAATTTCATCCATACAAATTAAAAATGGTTCATCAACTCTCAGACGACGATCCAGACCGAAGACTAGAATTTTGTGAAAATATGGAAACTAAAAGCAACCAACAGCCAGACTATGTCAAAACAATTTGTTTCAGTGACGAAAGTACTTTTTATCTAAATGGAAATGTAAATACACAGAATGTGAGGTAGTGGAGTGACGCAAATCCTCACCTGTTTCGTGAAATACATACCCAATTTCCCCAGAAGGTAAATGTTTGGGCAGGTATCCTGGGAAACCACATCGTTGGGCCTCGTTTTTTGAATACTAATATAACTGGTGAGGTTTATCTGGAGCTGTTGCAAAACGCAATAGAACCGTTAATCCTTGAAATTTTGGAATATAATCCAGATGATTTCGGCAATTTGGAAATTTCATTCCAACAGGATGGTGCTCCACACTATTACGGTGCAGTAAGACGGTATTTGGATGAGGAGTATAGTGGTAGATGGATTGGACGACGAGGTTCAACGGAATGGCCAGCTCGATCACCGGACCTCACACCTTTGGATTTTTTTCTGTAGGGGTACCTCAAATCGAAGGTTTACGCCACTGAACCTGACAATATTGACGTTTTAAAACAACGTATTGTTGCAGAATGTGAGGCTGTTTCCGCAGACACATTTGCAAAAGTACGAGAAGAGTTTAAAAATCGGACATTTCACTGTCAGGAAGTGAATGGAGGTCGATTCGAGCAATTTCTTTAAGTAGATACTGATTCTTAAATCTGCAATTAATATCATACTGAATGGAATTTAAATTTTAATGTTCACTAATGAGCCATTAAAACTGCCATAGACACAAACAAAATTAGTATCAATGGATAGGTTTTTTTGATACCTTTCAAAAGAGGTGTCGCTTGCCGTAGGGTTCCATTTAAAATTATTGGTCACAATGGCTTTGTGACGTCATCTTTGACGATTTCGTCATCTATCATCACTAGTAGGGAAGTTTACAATCTTTAATATTCAGTTTCCAAATTTCACTTGTTTATGTATAATCGTTCCAAAAATAAGAGGGGGGAGGAGACTTTTAAGAAGCAGTGTATGAATATATATATATATATATATATATATATATATATATATATATTCAAAGAATATAAAGAGGAAGGTGTACCTACCCCGAAATTAACAGCACACAAAATTATTCAGACTTTAGAGATACTGCAAAAAAAAGTTAATCTGGTCCTAGGTAAAAATGTAACAGGAACCAGTTCAGAACTAGGAAAGACAATTAAAATGATATATTCAATAATGGTCGTTATATTTTCAACAAGTGAAACTCTTCACTACATGTCAAAAAGAAGGATAGGTATACACCGACTGCATAAACACTTGACAAGTTCCAGTCCAATTGAAACCACCGATAAGGTCAGTAACGTTGTAGATTTGCTCTTAGTACCAAACGGGCCCAGTATAGTGGACATTCGGTATTATCGGTCCACTCATTCATTTCGTGCCTACACTGTATATTTAATGAAAAAAAAGGATATCAGGTCATAGCGCTTCGATGCAACGGAACCTTCTCATCCTATCGGAAACTCTTCCTGGAAAACACAAGTAAACCCGTTAGCACGATTATTTTATATAGTGCATGATTCTCACTACCTTAAACTTCAAGTCTAGTGGCTACCCATATCAGTTATGGGTTATTCTTGTGAGGAGACTAGGAACTATCGCTTGTGTGTGGTTCCATATATTTGTATAGTGTTCATATTGAATCCAGGAGTGTTATAAGATCGTTTAGAATATCGAGTGGAATCATATTACAGAACTGATGCATTAATTTCAGTTTGATAGGAGATAGGAAACCTGAAAAATAGAGTTATTTGATATTTTCCGAGTTCTAAGGTTTGTGGTTATTGTACAATCGTCCTTACCTACCTTGCATCTGTCTTATAGTCTACTCGACAACTTGAAAATGGTCTAAAATAGAGATACTGCTCTCAAAATTATGTGTGATAGCTCATTGGATCCGGAATAACGCCTAGAAAAATGTGCCAGAAGCGTGTATCAGCATATAAAAAATTGCAAAAGTTATAAACAATTGAAGAAGAAAAAAAAAATGGCATTTTGTTTTTTGCCAATATTTCATAAACTATTGATATTTAAGAAATTTCAAAGAAAAAATTCTGAAAGAGGAGGAAATTTCCAATAAAAAACTTCGAACTATCTCCATTATTTATAATTTTAATTTAACGCTGAAAATGGGTCTCCGAGCGACATTTTTAGGTTGCGCCCGCGGCGTCAAAAGCGAGTACGACACATCAATTAATTTATTTAAGGTACTAAATAATTTTTTTTAATTTGAAAAAATTATGGTGTATTCGGAACACTATGAATAATTCATTCCCGTTGGAAGTTTTACTTAAAGTTGATTTTTCAACAAGTTAAACAATTGTTAACTAACAAAATTTTCTCGAACTTCTGTCTTAATTGTAAATGAAATTTTTCTTTTAAATAATTGTCGTAAAAATTTTTCGCTCCGTAGAGCCTTTCTTATATACATACTTAACAAGATCACGCCATAAAAGTTAAAAAAATATTCATACTTTGTTTAGAATAATTTTTGTACTTGAACAAAAACTAAAAAATCCAAGTAATGTTGTTAAAAAAATATTTTTTCTCTCAATCATCATATTATCGTTTTTTTATCAATACAAGATATGAATTGATTTGCAAAAAAAAAAATTCCCGCCATTTGTTGATAAATTTTTTATAAACAAATTGATTATTTAATATTTTTGAAATTTTTTTTTCCACAACTTCATTATATTACAAATATTATGATTTTTGAAAAAAAAGTTTTCCTTAATAACAATTTTTAATTGTTTATAATCGTTTTTATTATAATACTATTGTTTAAATACTTAGTTAAGGAATAATTTTTTTTCTGAAAATCATAATTGACAGTCCTCTATGAAGTAACAAAAACATATTTTTTTTTTATCAACAATTCCATTGTTTATTAACTTACCAATTAGTTATAAACAAATTTTTAACTTTGTTAGATTTTTTTTCTGAGACTTCTAAAATTTACAGAAATAACCATATATAACAAAGTATAGAAAAAAAAAATCCCAATTTTTCCCAATTCGAATTCCCAAAAGTACAATAAAAAATTGGAATTTTTTTTTTCTATATTTTTTTATATTTTGTTATTTTTTTAAATTTTGGAAGTTTCAGAGAAAAAATATAACAAAGATTAAAAATTTGTTATAACTAATGTAAGTAATAAACAATGAAGTTGATGAAAAAAATATGTTTTGTTACTCATAGAGACTATCAATATATCCTAAAAAAAATATTTCTTAACTAATTCTTTAAACAATAGAAATATAAAAAAAACGATTATAAACAATTACAAATTCTTATTAAGGTGTTTTTTTTTCAAAAATCATAATATTTGTAATATAATGAAGTTGTGAAAAAAAAATTTCAAAAATATTGAAATAATCAATTTGTTTATAAAAATTTATCAACAAATGGCGGGAATTTTTTTTTTGCAAATCAATTCATATCTTGTATTGATAAAAAAACGATAATATGATGATTAAGGAAAAAATATTTTTTTTAACATTGTATTGATAAACAAATATGAATATTTTACTTTATACGTTCATTTATATATATATTAGAAGGCTCACGAGCGAAAACTTTACGACAATTATTAAAAAAATTCATTTACAATTAAGACGAATTCGAAAAACTGAATTAGACAATCGTTTAACTGTTGAAAAATCAACAATGAACTTTCAAAAGAATAATTATTCATAGTGTTTGAATACACCATAAATTTTTGAATTAAAAATATATTTAGTACCTTAAATATATGATAATCTCTCTTTGACCACGCGCACTAAAAAAATCGCTCGAGGACCATTTTGCGTCAAATAAATTATAAAATAATGAGATAAATTCCGTGAGCGTGGGTTTTTGTTAGAATTTCCTCCTCTTTCAGAATCTTTCTTCGAAATTTTTAAATATCAATAGTTATGAAATATTGGCAAAAAAAAAATACCATTTCATCTTCATGTTTATAACTTTCCAGCCCAATATAAATAAATTTGGCGCTTTCTAGGCGAATCCAGATCATGAATATCACACAATTGAGCAACTCTAGACCATTTCAACTGTCAAATAACTATTTAAGATCTAATCTGTTCATAGTCCCGTGGGATTGTATTTGTTTTGACTACTATCTTTCATGAATTTATAATTTGTTGTGATGACAAATGAACAAATGTCATCTGGCATTCTGAATAGATCGTTAGTTTGACATTCGCCACGCCCATTCGATCCGTAGTACGTGTCAGGCAATGAATGTTTAACGTTATGATAGCGTAACGACGTTAGTACAACTTTGTTAAACGTAAAACTTGCCACTTCTAATCACAGCGACTACGTCACAACTCTTTTATGTATGATATTGTGATGTCTTCGAAACACTCGTGAATTATTAGTAGTGGTTTATAGCCGGTTCTAGGGAACCCCCCCCTCCCCATGACCTTGACCCCCCCTCCCCATGACCTTGACCCCCCTAGCCCCCCCAATTGCAGCCCATTGCATTTGATCTTGACCCCCCACTGTAACCTTTAGATGGGGAGGTTGAAGGTCGTGTATCATTGACATTGAAGTGCCCTGGTGATAGTGTGGTGTTTGCATGACCTTGGGGATTCATTTCTCGTTGACCTTGTAACGCTAGTCGATGGGAAAGGGATCGCGCATTCATTTCAGTATGCATGAGAGTGTGTTGCAAAAGTTGAACTAGCATCAGCGTTAC
>JAFIRS010009294.1:0-10611 GCA_018342105.1 Gonioctena quinquepunctata | reverse complement strand
TTTTGCCTGCTGATCAATATTCAATTAATTTACGTTTATCGAGGGTAAATCTTTTGTACTAGGGTTTTTACCCAATTTTTTTTTTGAAATTTTCAAAAAATCATTTTTTAAATTTATTTGCTGCGATGTGGGTCTCACATCCCCCAAATTGCAGAGAAATTCCTGGGAAAAAATTTGGAAAAACGAATTTAAAAAACCTTTTTTTGGAAGATATTAAAATTAATAATTTTTACAACATCGTTTTGTTGGGAAATTTTTTTATTTGTTGTCAAAAAAAAAACAAAATTTTTCCCCCAAAAAAAGTGTTTAATAAAATAATAAAAATTTTTCCAAAACATACTTAGTAGAAACCGGCTAGATATATTTTTCCAGGGTGGTATGATGCACAGGGGGACTGTTTCAAAGCCCCCTGGCTTTGAAAATTGGATTATACCCAAGTCGGGGAGGAAAAAAAACTACTACTACTACTATACTATTTGTTTTTTTAAAAAATCTTTAATATAAGGCTTGGGAAAAAAAAAAAAACTTTTAAAAAATTCAGAACCCAAAAAAAAATTTCATAGGAAAAAATTTTGGAAAAAAAAAAAACAAAAATTTTGGGAAGTGGTGAAAAATGGATGGATCGGACAGAATACAAAAATCGTGTATTTTGGGAAAAGGAGAACCTAGTGAGACATACCAAAACATGATCCAAAACAAGAATATTTTCCCAAATTTTGCGAAAATGACTTTCAATCCTGTAACCCCAGAAGAGATATCTGACAATATAAAAAATCAAAAAACAAAAAAATCACTGGTTTTGATTGTATATTGAATATTCTTATCAAATATCGGAGCTCTGTCTTCCTCTCAGCCTAATAATAAATAAGTCTCTTCATTTTGGAGTTTCACCAGAAAAGTTGAAACAAGCAATAATCGTCCCTATCTACAAGAAAGGTGACGTTAGGCTCTTTGAGAACTACCCACCAATCAGCCTCATTCCTTCCTCATCCAAGGTATTTGAGACAGTAATGTGATACAGGCTGATGAACTTTTTCCTCCAATACAATCTTCTCAGCGCATCTCAACATGGTTTTCTCAGGAGAAAATCAATAGAAACCACTATTTTTCTTCCTTGAAAAGAATATACAACGGTATGATGATGCAAAACAAAATCTTGGGAATTTTTTTGGACTTATGTAAAGCCTTTGACAGCATAGATCACAATATTTTGCTGAGCGAGCTAGCAGGGGACCTCCCTTACCCTGGATCCAGTCCATTTGACAAAATTAAAAAAAAAAAGGACTGTTTGAAACTTGCGATCTTGAACAAGTTTTGGTACGGCCAGTCCCCATGGACGCTCCCGCAATCAACAGACGAATGATGAAATGATAATTTTCAATTTCGACGTTTGTCAAGAAAATGACCACCACAAATAATTTCAGAATAATTCTACTATTATTGTCATCGAAAATTAATGATAGAAATTACTATGGACTGAATTGAATCCATCATCAAAATAGAATGTTTGTTATTCGAGTTGACGCTGAAATTCCCCGGAAATAGTCTTTCAAAAAAATATAAACCTTTTCACAAACTGGTCTTATTTCCATCCATCAGTTGCAGAATTTTTTTTACAAAATGGTACTTATTTCCATCCAAGAGTTTCCATTTTCTATCACCATTTGAGGAAGTACGAAGTAAAGGGGCTATAATGATATCATCAAACTGGATATTTTTATACCTCTGTTCTCCTTTTTTGTAAAAAATTAACAAAAATTATTGAAGAATTGTTTTCATTTTGGTTGATTTCATGATAAGACTGAGGAATATTTTTAATTTTGCTGTTTTTCGGAGTTCTATTATTGTTTTGTCTGTAGTTGTACCTTGTCCTAGATAAAATAAAATGTTTTTTATGGTGTTAAACTTATTATTCTTATTTTATAAGAACTTTTATTCTGTTCTTGATATCATGAAACAAAGATTTATTTTGAAACTTTATTTCAACCACGAACTAACAGTCTACGAATCGATTACTGTATATATTTTATTAGTGATCGATTTGCCATTCCTGTATTTTATATGATACAACCATTCATATGAAATACAGGAATGGCAAATCGATCACTTATGAAATATATACCATATCAACCATATAAAAGTAATACATTTAAAAAACCCGCCTGTACTAACTCTAACTTAGTTCGGCCAGTTGCGAGTTATGTCGCCACTGTCACTGTAGTGTCATTGGACCAATCCTATTTGTATTTTACATGAACGACTTCTCCTACTTTTTAACCTCAGATTACTGTACAACTGTTAACTATGCTGACGACACAAATCAACGAATGTTTGCAAATACTTTCGCAGAACTGGAAAAACTAGCTAGTATCTGTATAGCAAAGACAGAGGGATGGTCTAACGGCAATTACCTGCTTCTTAATCAAGACAAATCCATGCCTATGAACTTCCACACACAACAATCAACGAATAACCAACCAGACAGTATAAATATCGGTTCTCAAGATATGAAGCTTGCACGAGATAGTAAATTCCTTGGTTTACACATTGACCTGAATCAAGAAAGCTGAGTAGCATGTGCTACACTCTCAGAATCCTGAAACAATATCTAGACCAAAAAGCCCTACTCACAGTGTCCTATACTACCTTCTACACAGCCTCAAGATATGGTATAATGTTTTGGGGATGCCCAGGAAGCGAGGAAGGTTTCTTCACTTTGCAGAAATGTGCTATTTGGCAGACTTTGAAATTGGGTCCAAGAGAAACATGAGGAGGTAACTTCAAGAAACTACAAATTCTAACTCTGCGTGCTATTCATGTACTTGTATGTCTCATTTATTCACACAAGCATAAAAGTTCTGAATGTTACTCGCAGCAGCACAGTCACGACACAAGGGCAAATATTATGATTCATCCCAAACATAGGCTCTCTCTTACAGAGTGTATACAATTATCTACATGTGTTTAAAATTATATAATAGTTTACCGCAACAATTGAAAAACCAAATAAAACTAAAACATTAAGAAAAACATTTATTCTAATATTCTATGACACTAGAACCCTACTCCATAAAGGAATACTTAAATATGAATGAGTTTATCTGTTGATGCCTCTGGATCCACAATATTGTGACATGATAGCTGGTTTAGTTTGTGTCATGCTCTCAAAGGTGAAAAATAGTGGTGTGATAATGTTTGAAATGGTAGCAGGATCCATACCTGCAAATATTTTAAAACTTCATTTAACAAATATTAGTATTCAGAATTTCAACCAATCGTACTCTTATGCTCTTAATAGACCTGTGTTTTATTATAAAACTATTACTACAGGCCCTAGTGGTATAAGAATGTAGGAAATAGTTCATTTATATTATTACTGACACTATTTACCCAAGCGACAGTCTTTTAAATTGTATTCTTTTCCTAAATACAGATTGATTGATTGATTGACCGAAAATTGAGCCTGTGGAACACCACAGGTCAATACCGTCTGGCTTGAAATGTAATTTTTTAAGATAACACGCTGTTGTCTACCACTGAGATAATTGAACAAGAAGGTTCAGATAGTCCTATATACTACAAGATGCATATTAAAACTTTGTGTATCGAATGCTTTTGAGTAATCGAATACTACCACTTTTGTGAGTAATCCAGAATCTGTGGCTTCAAGATTTTATCTGTTACGTTATCTAAGGCTGTGGCACATCTGTGACCCTTCCTGAAATCGGATTGTGTAGCTGGTAGGACAGCGATTATCTCCAGGTACTCAACCAACTGATTTCTTATGATTCTTTCCAGGATTTTTGAGATGAAGGGAATGATACTTATTGGTCTCAAATCTTTCAGTTCATTCACTATGTTCACTTTTGGTGGAGGTGCGAACTTCTAGTTGGAGGGAAAAACTTAATTTTCTATACAGAAATTCACAATATGTAATATATAATCAACCAGGTAGGAACGAAGCATTAAAATAAAATCAATACTGGGACCATCAGCCCCAGTAGCTGTTGTTTTGACAAATTCTAGTTGTCTGTATATCTCGTATTGATATTGATAAATTTTTGCGAAGTATATATTTCCTGAAAGTCCTACCCTGTACCCATAATATTCATCAATGTTTTCTGATGGCACAATCTGAGGAATTGAAAATAAAAATAATCATTTATTGTATCAACGTCAGACAGGTGTGCAGGGATTGCTGGAAGGTTGTTTTTTATAAATATTCAACTTTTTCATAGTTATCCAAGTATCTTTACTATTTCTACCAACGTGATGTGGCAAATATGCTTTTTTCTCTCTTTCTACCGATATATTGGTGATATAAGGTTTTCCGTAAAAAAGTCAACTTTAGCGTCAATAGTTTCTAGATGAAAAATATTTCTCCAGGGTATGGAACTCAGATCACTGAATTGAATCAAGTTTATATTTTTTGCAGATCTGGAGGTTGTAGGTATAGGTTCGAATTTGTCCTCCGTTAAGTCGAAAGTAATGTGAATTAATTCATGATCGCAGACTTGGGGAACATCCGAAATCTGTAGTATGGTACTCTTCCGAAACAAGGATAAGGTCAATCGGGGTATATATATATATATATATATATATATATATATATATATATATATATATGAAAGGGAGGAATATCGAGGGAATTGTTGAACAAAATGGAAGAAATTTAGGGGACATAGCCCCCAAAGAGAAGTGTTAACCGTAGACACGTGTTTGGGGCCCTAGGCCCTCATCAGTGCGGTGAAGAAGTGCAAGGATGGACAACACTTGGTAGAAAACGACAGATCAACGGAGTCAACAAACAGAAGCCAGCCGCACATTTGTGGTTTCGGTTAGCAGACCCTGCATTCTGCTTACTGAAACCACAAATGTGCGGCTGACTTCTGTTTGTTGACTCCGTTCATTTGTCGTTTTCTACCGAGTGTTGTTCATCATTGCCCTTCTTCACCGTACTGATGAGGGCTGAGAGCCCGAAACACGTGTATACTGTTTACACTTCTCTGGGAGGGCTATGTCCATTGAATTTCTTCCATTTTGTTCAACAGTCCTCTCGATATTCCTCCCTTCCATCTCTATAATCCTGCACTCGGATATCGCGCAGGTAGCTATAGCTGCCTCCGTGGTGACGTTGGTTGTTGCCCTGGAATGCAAGATCTGCTAACCATAGCGACAAATGTGCGGCTGACTTCTGTTTGTTGACTCCGCTGATTTGTCGTTTTCTACCGAGTGTTGTTCATCCTTGCACTTCTTCACGGTTCTGATGAATGCCGAGAGCCCGAAACACGTGTCTACGATTAGCACTCCTCTTTGAGGGCTATGTCCATTGAATTTCTTTCATTTCATATATTTATATATATATATATGTATATATATATATGGAAGAGCATAAGACTGGTAATCTTAAGGTCGTGGGTTCGAATCCTGCTCACATATGTTTTTTTTAATTTTAAAATGTGTCTGCAATGCCACAAACTCCTCACTATTTTCTATATATTCACAGATATTGAATATTATCACTTTTGTAATCATACAGGGTGAGTCAACAGGATTCCCGTAGTTCAGTGCTCCTTAATGTAACACTATTTCGATTCATTATATTTTTTCAGTCAAAGGGACCATCTAAGACTACCTTTCAAAATAATTTTCATTCCTACAGGGTGCATCATTGATGCGTGGCTAACCAAAATTTTTCTTTTTCAAATGAAACACCTGGTATATTTCCATATATTCCGATCGGCTGTTCCATTGGCTGCTCAACAATTTTCTCAACTTTGAATTCCGTTGCGGCGTTGCCGAGTTATTTGAAAGAAATCTATTTTGTAGACTTCTTTTCGAAAAATCACCTATTTCACATTTCGAAATATTCAGTAAAGAAAATTGGGGAATCGGTGGTAGATATAATGATGTTTATTGAGAATACCAATGATTTGGAATACATTGTACAGGATGTTCGATACAACAACACAAACTGCTATTTTCAAACATCGGTATTTTCATTTTTTCAAATGGAATACCCTGTATATTTTCATTCAAATCAACTCTTTTTCATTAACTCCACACTTTCCATTTTCCATGTCATGTACCTCAAACAACTCGTTTCCGAGATATTCTACATCCAAAAGATGGATATTTTTCCACAGAAAATATTGACAATGATCGCCTTCGGTATCATATTTGGAATTAAACTTTGCATAAGAATAATATGTATACGAATCTAACAGGAACTAACAATAATTAATGCAGCAAATGTTCAATGTGCCTGCCATTTTCACCAATACACACTCTCCATCTGTTTCGGAAATTAGTATCCACATGTGACAACATGTCCTCTGAAATTTCCCTGAAAGCAGTATGAATTCTTGCTTTCATATTTTCAGGTGTTGTAGGCGGAGTTCGATAGACAACCCGTTCAATGTATCCCCATAAAAAAAAATATATTTTTGTAAGGTCCGGTGACCTTGGAGACTACTGAAGTGGCCCTCCTCTACCTATCCATTTTTCACGGAATTCATCATCAATGTATTCCCGCACATCAGTGTGGTAATGTGCAGGCGCGCCATCTTGTTGTAGCCACATCCTCTGCCTCATTGCCAATGGGATATCATCTAATGAATTTGATAACTGACTTCGCAGAAATCTTAGATATTTTTTTCCATTGAGATGACCGTTGAAGAAAAAGGGGCCAATTACACGCCGTCCAATGATACCTCCCCAAACATTCAGTGACCAACGTTTCTGGTGATTGACATATCTAACATATCAGTTGCAAAATAGTGCATATCATGCCGATTCACATGGCCATTGTTGTGAAACATGGCTTCGTTCGAAAATAAAACATACTAAAAAAATCAGGTTCTTGGTTGATTTTATCTTCACCCCATTGGCAAAACCGCATTCGCTTTGAAAAATCTCTTTCAATCAGCTCCTGCATCAACTGCATATGATAAGGATGGTTATTGCATTCTCTCAACTCAACAATATTCCCAATTCCCTACTCAAAATACGTGTACTCACATGGGGATTCTCGGTAATATGCAATGCAATATCAAGAGTATTTTCATCATTCGTTACAGAACAAGCACGCTCAAACTTTTTGTGAAATACTTTTTCGCTTTCCTCGAATCTTGTTGAGGTCTCGAAATGCTCGCTGGTCTGGATGTTTTCTCTCAGAAAACTTTTGTTCGTATAATCTAGATGCCAGTAAGCAATTGCCTTCACTTCCCCCCAAAGCATACACCATTTCAACCATGTCCTCTAAAGGATAATTCATAATGCCACAATAATTCTTAACACCACTGGATTGTAGTTTGACAGTAACCTCTATTTACAAATTCCGCTAGTCATTTTTTCAGCGGTGGTCATGGATAACTAAACTAGAAAAAATAGTTACATTTGAAAATTTCTTTTGCTATGCTAGTTATTCATGAGATGCCAAGAATGCTTCTGAAGATGGAAAAGAAATAATTGAAACATCATTCAGTATCAGTATTTTCTATGAACAAACATGTAGATAAAAAAATCTATAGAATCGTTGATTTGATATTGAACAATTCCTTTGAACCAGAATATCTCGGAAACAGGTTGTTTAAGGTGGATGAAAAGTGTAGAGTCATTGAAAAAGTGTTGATTCAAATGAAAATATACTGGGTGTTCCATTTGAAATAATCAAAATATAGATGTTTGAAAATGGCTAAGTTTGTGTTGTTGTATTGAACATCCTGTACAATTTATTCCAAATTCTTGGTATTCTCAATGAACATCATCATATCGACCAACGATTCTCCAATTATCTTTACTAAATATTTCGAAATTTGAAATAGGCATTTTTTCGAAAATAAGTCTACAAAATAGATTTCTCTTGGATAACTCGGCAACGCCGCAACGGAATTCAGAATTCAAAAAATCGTTGAGCAGCCAATGGAACAGTCGATCGGAATATATGAAAATATACCGGTTGTTTCATTGAAAAAGGACAAGTTTGGTTAGCCACGCATCAATGATGCACCCTGTATGAATGAAAATAATTTTGGAAGGTGGTTTCAGATAGTCCCTTCGACAAAAAAAATATAAGAAATCGAAATAATGATACATTAAGGAACAATGAACCACGGGAATCCTGTTGACTCACCCTGTATAATTATATATATATATATATATATATATATATATTTATAAATATATATACATATATATATATATATATATATATATATATAAATGTATATATATATATATATATATATATATATATATATATATATATATAAAAAGGAAATTGAAAGACCGAAATACCTCCCATAAAAGCGATATTAAAAATTTAAAAAAAACTTGTTCATTGGCTCATCACACCATGGCTTTGATTATGATAATGTGAATATCTTGGAACATGAATCTAATTTAAAAAAGAGAACTTTTCTCGAAATGAAACATATTTTCAAAGAACCTAATTCAATGAATTCGAGAACGGACATTGATAATCTCAGTATAATCTATTCATATTTACTCAGTCGTTCTCCTTATGAGACAGACTACAATTCAATTCATTAAATTTAAGTTGGTCTCCTGGAATGGTTGGTATTGAAGTTTTCATTTTGTAAAAAAAAAACATATTTTTTATGTCATTCTCCTTATGAGACATACCAAAATCGTTTCAATTAACATTATGTTGGTACCCTTGATGGGGTTGGTGGTATTATTTTTCACCTCATTGTATGTTGGCAACAAGTCTAATATCTATTTTTCATACTTGTCAATTGTCAACTTCATTTATTCTTCAATTGTCAGTCATCTGTCACCACTTCTTCTTGAATCCAACATGACCTCCATAAGAGCCCATTTGGAATTTTAAAATGTTTTCACACTTATGTTTGAGTAATCATGATCAATTTTGATCAAGGTTTTAACTATATATGACTATACCAAGATTGTTGTCTGTTGTGACATGTTATTTTATAAAGTGAAAGGGTTTAACCTCACTTTCGTAAGTACACACATGCCTATTTGGTTTTCAAATTCAATAATGTTCAATTTTAATTCATTGTAGAGTTCCTGATGAAGAGACAATAAATGACTCGAAAGCTTGAATAGAAAGAAGAGTTCACTTCAATTTCCATACCCTTGTTGACTGCATACCCAAATTTAAAAAGGATTCTCCTTCAACTTAGACAGTCGTCTAACCTTCACACCTTTATATAAATATATATATATATATATATATATATATATACATATATATAAACATTGGAACTGATGATATTTTTGGGTTCTGGAGGGCCATGATCAGTAAAAATACATCAACATTTATTGAAAGTCTTGTTGAGATGACGGGACCAATAAGTAGTATTTCTATTGAATGATTTCTCTTTGTATCTGATAAAATTAGAATCCAATTGATATGGGAAACGAAGGAAAGGTATCGGTGATCAAATTCTTTTGAAATTATCAAGGTTTATTGTCAAAATTATATTCCAATTTAGTACAATAAACTTAACAACCAACCAATGTCGTCCTTTTTGAAACTGGTCTCCCTGACACCCACTTTAAATTCCTTCCAGCCTATTTCGTTCGATCCTTGGGCCCCAAGCTTCGGGGAAACCATCGATTCAAGAACCTTGAGAAATTAGGTAATGTTAATTTGTAAATATATACACTGTGCGAAATACAGAGAGGAATTCATTTCATGATTGATCATAACTATGAATGATCTGAAAGAGATATCAGTGATGGAAATGTGTAAACGATTTTCGTTAAATATTATTTTTATGGATGTTGGGGTAAAGTCGCCTAATGACAGACCCATTTTTATATGATTCGAAGATATGTTATTGAAGAAGCATTAAAGGGAACAAACAATCAGGAAATAATTTGAATAATCGAAACTGACTATTATGGTTTTGTTTGGATATGAATGAGGTGTTCATAAAATCAGATGTGAAATCATATGCGACTGGAAGATAAACATCCTCATTTGAGATAACCTCTTGGGGGGTATTCATGTTGAAAAGGGAAACATTCTCAATTGAATTCTCACTCGAGACTGGAATAAAAAAATCAAATCACTATTCTAATAAAAATATAGATATGACGAAATATAACTTCGTTTCCCTTTTTAAGGGGGTTTTTAATTTTTGGGAAAAAATTTTGATCAATATTCAAAAATTGAGAATGTTCCATCTTTTACGATAACAGAAAAAATGTCGGGGGGGTTTGAAATTTAGACTGGGGTTTGGGGGAAATTGAATAAATTAATAACGTTTTTTGACCTTTTGGGGGGGGCGGGGCCCTTTTTAAAAGATTTGGGGTTTTTTCGTTCATAGGGGTTGTTGTTTATAAACCGCAAAAAATGATGTTATGTCAAAAAATTTTAAAACCCGTTTCTAACTCGAAAGGGCTATACCATTTCAATTTCCCCGGGGGGTATTTTCAGAAGTATGCAAAATTTAAAAAAAAAAAAATTTGTTTCTTTTTTGTCCCATTAGGGGGGGTTTTAAAAAGTGATTGGGGCCACTTGGGGAAAACATGCAAATAATAAAAAAAAAATATTACAACATGTTCTATTTACCATTTATCCTAATTATAAGCATTATCAATCGCCCGAGGTTTTAA
>JAFIRS010009293.1:0-10617 GCA_018342105.1 Gonioctena quinquepunctata | reverse complement strand
TTCGAAAATTAGACCAGGGCTAAAGCCTTTGAAAATGGTAAAAAGTTAAAGGAAAAATAGTAGGATGAAACCCATTGAAAAAGGTAGAGAATGTAACAAAAATGAAAGGAAAAATAATTTACGGGCGATCTGAGGTCGGGAAGTGGAAGGAGGTGAGTTTTGAAGGAAAAAAAACGGTTTATCTCGATTTTCGGTTTCGGAAATAAAAAGATCTACAATTTTTGTATCCACACTTTTTTCACATAACCTCAAAATTGATGAGATGAATTCAAATAACCAAATTTTTTGTTTTTTATCTTTAACTTTTACAAAAAAAAAATTTTTTCCACGAAATTCGGTGAAAACTTACCTTTTCATGTATCAGACATACTGTAATTTCTTTAATTTGAAATATTAATTTTTTCACCTTATTTTGACTTAATATCGAAAAAACACCCTAATTTTCAATCGAAAATTCTCCCATCAAAATATCAGCTTTTTGAAAAAAGTCGGTGGGCTTTTTGTTCGTTGAAATCTCTTCATTCTGATGGTGTGAAAAAAAAATACATAACTATGGTAAATGTTCTCAGAAAATGCAAAGAAACGAAAAAAACTCGAATCCGAAAATTTAATAAGACACCTGCAATATTTTGAGAAAGTTTTAGAATCTTCTTTAAATTATATATGCGTAGATGCCTATTTATTGCTATTTTGAGATAACTTATATACCCAAGTGACCTACGGAAAATTTTAGCCCATCAAAAGGTATTTCATATAGAAGTGGGGAAGGGCCTAGGAGAGTCTGGGACTTACTACCTGTTATTTCTTTGCATTTTCTGAGAATATTTACCATAGTAATGTATATTTTTTTACACCATCAGAACGTAGAGATTTCAACGAACAAAAAGCCCACCGGCTTTTCAAAAAAAGCTGATATTTTGACCGGAGAATTTTCAATTGAAAATTAGGGTGTTTTTTCAATATTAAGTCAAAATAAGGTGAAAAAATAAATATTTCAAATCAAAAAAATTACAGTGTGTTTGGGACATAAAAAGGTGAGTGTTTTCACCAAATTTCGTGATTTTTTTTTTGTAAAAGATAAAAATAAAAAACCAAAAACTTGGTTATTTGAATTTTTTTCATAAATTTTGAGGTTATGTGAAGAAAGTGAGAATACAAAAGTTGTTGATCTTTTTATTTCCTACAACTTTGCCATTCAACTTTTTTTCCATAGGACTTGTAGTCTTGCCGGAAATCGAGATAAACCGTTTTTTACCCTTAAAAACTCACCCCCTTCCACTTCCAGACGTCAGATCGCCCGTAAATTATTTTTCCTTCCATTTTTGTTATATTCTCTTCCTTCTCCAATGGGTTTCATCCTACTATTTTTTTTTGTTTCAAAAATTATCGACCCTGGTCTAAATGAAAGGAATCGTTATAAATTCACTAGTACGGTCCTATTGGCCTCTTTTCTCTCTCGATTGCTCTTGTCGGTTTAAAACGCTTAAGCGTTTTCGCGAAAACTGTTTCTTGTGTATTCAAGGCGGCGTTAGCGGGAAAATTGGCGCATTCTACTGGGTTTGAGGGTGCGATGGGCCACAGTAATAATAGCAATTTTCCTCGGAAAATGTCTCGTTCGTTCGCGTCGATATATAGTCAACCGATGTGGCATGTGTAGTGTTTGTAATCGGGGGCCATTACCGATTTGAATATAGTGTTGCGGACTGGAACCGATGTGATATGTACAGGGTTAACCACGATGGCAAATGGTCGTATATGTTGAATTTTGGATATCATGTTTTAATTGAGGCCTATTTTTTGTGGGGGATCATAGATTCAGTTTATTTTTCCGACTTTAAACTTAATTCTTGTCTTCAAGAGGGAAACATTATCAAGTGACTAAAAATATTTTTCTGGTACTTGAAAAATCTACGATAATTTTTTTTTGTAATATCCAACAGAAAACAACTTCTTTTTCGGCTAAAGTCACACTGAACATTGAAATACATCTGATAGCTATTGTAAATGTTTCCTTTCTCAACATGAATACCCCCCAAGATTAACGATGCAAGATAGTTACTAAAGTCTGATTTTATGAACCCTGTTCATATTTTCAAATATATCTTTTATTTTTGTCACTTGAAACTAGGAAATGACGACTTTAAAATCGGAAAAATAAAATTTCGGGTTCAAATCATATGCAGAACAGGACGGAAATATTTCACTTCTGCAACACGTGCTCATAGTGAAAGGCGGCTTATCGGTAAGCGGCGAGCGGTAAAAATTAAAAACAAGGGAAATAACGTGGTAAATAGTTTTATATTTTATATATATATATATATATATATATATATATATATATATATATATATATATATATTGTTATGTTATGTTATGCCAGTTGTAAATTTTAAAAGACTAAAAACCCACAAAAAGAATAATTACTAGATGGTTAATGGTTTCAAGAGTTTGTTTGTGAATAACTTTTTGAAATTCTATGAATATTGTGAGCCTAGGTAGAATATGGATAGATAAAAATGTCAAAATACTATACAACAATCAATTTCATACACTGTCAAAATTATTATAACTCATAATTGCTCAAAAGACAATAAAAAGTCTAAATTTACAAAATTTTCAGGAATAAACAGTAATCAACACATTTATAAATTTGAAACATATAGTATATGAAACTGTAGCTAACAAAAAGTAGCCAATGATAGAACAGCAAATGTCTTTATAAAAATAGCCAATCAGGGAATAGATGGTGTAAAATTGGAAATTGTGGGAGAGTAGCAATGAGATGGTATCAGAAGCAATTATTTTTGAAATTTGTAAATAATGATAAGAGTGGAAAAATAATTGTATATATAAATTATGCAATATAAATATAAACAGTGAAAAGTTACAATTTAGTGCACCAATTCAAAAATTCAAATGAAAAAAAACAAGGAGAAAAAGATGTATCTAGGCGATAGAAAACAAAGCCGAAAGGAGATCGAAAATAAATTTCCAAGCGGATGCCACGCAAAAATTTTACTAAAAGAAAATTGGAATAATCCCATCATTTGGTAAACAAAACCAATATTACCTTAATGATAACATATCCACGGATTCAAATGCTGATTTCCGCATCTAAATAGTTCCTGATTCATGGTATTACAGTCCTGACAGCGATTGGAGAGAGGAGACATCCTGATTCATGGTATAAGTAGAACACCAACAGTTCCAACCAGGTATAAAACTTTAATAGTGCTCTTCCGGTCCTGAACTATTTCACCAATAACATATTTCACATTCGAAGAACTTTATGTCACACTATTTTGAACAATAACAGAAAACGTCACTCTCACGGAAAAAGTGAGGTTCTGTTTATCTATCCATGATCTGATTTATTATTATTATCCGTGAATATTTGTTTGATTCACCCTAGTATAAGTTATTTCTCGTAGGCCAGGTATTATTAAGTCTTCCTGAATAAAGGAGATAATTGCTTTTTGATATTTTGTTGTTTGTTTTCTCACAATGATCAATAACATACCAAAGACCATTCAATAAACTGAAGCTAGCCAGCAGTGGCAGTGTCTCTATTGCCTTGAACCGGCCACCTTGAGATAAGGGCGTACCAACTGTTGCTTAGCCGTGGTGAGGAAAATAATAATTGTTGGTAGCGTGACGAGAGAACAGTGACGTTCGCTGGCAATTATTATTACAGCATACAATACAGGGGCAGAAATATCTATTTATATCATATCAATTTGGCTCATAAGAATAGCAAAAACTATTAGCAATTTTCATTATATAAAAACAATTTACATTTTTCAATATATCAAAACATTACAATATATATATATATATATATATATATATATATATATATATATATATTGTTATGTTGGGAAATATTATAAAACAATTGTACTTATAATTAATATTATTATTAGGTATTTCAGTTATCGTGTTTAATGCTATGTTTGTTTTGCAATTTTTCTTTACTTTTTACTATTCTAGAATCTTATACTATGCTCTAGTCGATGCATATGTATCAAAAAGATCAGTCCTGAAGTATTTCTGTTGTCAAAAGTATGTGACCAACAATATATCTAAGGAAAATACATGATTAAATTATTTAAAAAGTAAAATTTATGAAAAACATTGTATTACAAGTAGATCAATTGATATATAAATCTGGAACATCCTGTATGATAAATTTTACCAACAGGAAACCCACCAATGAGATGTCGAGAGAATTGTGTGGAAAAAGGGATGAAATATAGAAATAAAAAAGCAGAAAATTGTCAAAAATAAATTTTATACGAATTTGTACATAGTATATAAGGTTGAGGATTAGATTTCAATAATAAAATCATTAAAATTGATTAGAATGACAAATTATGATGTAGAAAGTAGCATTAAATTCTAAAATCTGTAAGATAAAAAATGTGTGTGTTGGCCATGGGAAGAAATAACAAGTTTTGGAGGAGATCAAAAATTGAAAAAGAAAGCAATCACGTACAAATTTTTTGAAGAGAAATAATAGTGAATTTCAAGAAAAAAGCTACCAAAACCATTTCAGAACGAGATCAATTCAATTAAGGCACAACTGGGAGAAAGTAATATATTACAAAATTCCACTCCCTATTGACAGAACAAAAAATCCTGCAAAAACCAGTCGGAGGAACAAAAATTTGTTTTGGATGCAAGGAAGCTGTAAGTTCCAATGACACAAGTATTTCCATAAGGCTGGGAAACATCACAAAAAAGAATAACAGGTATTCTATTGGCAGGACTCTTTAAAGTGCAACGCTTCAGTTTTATCAACTAACACTGAGTATCTGATTCACTGTGTTACTTTTGATTGAACAATTCAACAATTTTCGATGCTAAAGGACTGATAATAACTTTCAAATTTTCTTCCAACTAATATTAATCACTCATAGCAAATTGCACCATATCACAATATTGTTTTTCTTTTAGTCCATAAGGTAATTTTCGCAGAGTAGGACAGTTTTTAAGGTTTTATCTGAAAAAAAAAACAGCCATTTAATTATTTTCTGCAATTTGTGTTTTGTCTTTGAACATCTAACCACACTTTTTCCCCACTAAACAGCATAGTTGATATCAAGCCGTTCAACAAGTTGGCACTACTGAACCTGCTAGTCAAAAGAGAGGTGACTCATTGTTCATAGGCGTACCGATTGAGCTGGGTTAAGGTAAAAAGAGGTTTGAAAAAGGGTAAAACAACATAGCCGGAGTTTTCATATTGTTATGATAGGGATTCATTCATAAATCTATGAAACAAATCTAAAAAAACAAAAAAAATATAAACCCAAAATCAATCCCATCATAACAATATATATTTTGAAAGCAATGGGCATTTCACATTTGTTCTTCAAACAAGATTAGTTCATCGTTTATTTTATGGATCTTTATTTTTCAGTTCAGAAGAAATGTGCATAGGAAGCCAACTGATAAAAAACGAGAATCTGGCAAAATTTCTGGGATTACTTTTGAATAGAAATTTGAACAGCACATAACACATTTGAATAAAAAACTGGCATCTTGTTGTTATGTTTTAAGATCAGTATCGAACGAATTAGGATTTACTGTTACCAAATCTGTTTATTATGCACTTATAGACTCCCATCTGCACTATGGCATATCTTTTTGGGGGGTATGTTGCAGTCAACTCTTCCAGTCAGTGTTTATACTTCAGAAACGAGCAATTAGATACCTTTGCGAAGCAAAATGGACAGAGTCATGTACCCTTTTTTTCAAAGAATATAAAATCCTAACACTTGTCACAAAGGGGTGATTAAAAAAATCATATTCGAGTATTTTTTTCGCGCGCGGAATTGCTTCTAAGGCTGACGAGAATAATGACAAAAATGTAAAAGAAAAGTGTCACACAGGGGTGGTATCTAGAAGGGGTGGTTGAACAATAAAATCAGATTTAAGCCCTCTTTTTGCTAAATTGTTTTCAAAGCTCACGAGAACCGTAGGAAAATTTGTTTCAAAGGGGTTGGTTCCAAAAGGGGTATCTTGGGTATTGCATCAAATGTTTTGAATAATGACTTTTTGAATGTTTCACTTTAATTAGCAAAATCAGTAACAAAAATATTTTTAAAATATAGTTTATAATATAAGCAGTCACATTCTAGCAGAAAAAGGGGTTTTTTCACAAAATAATGAGGTGTTAATTCATTGTGAGTCAAAATATATTTGACGCGTTTTTGATACACTCTTGCAGAGGCTCACAATTAATTAAATATTAAAAAAGTGCAAATATGAACAAGCAAATTTTTGATATGTTTTTATAGAGACTTCAGGCTATCTATTAGATATTTTTTCAGAGCGAGGACTCGTGTGGCATTTTTTGTAAGTCTAACGAAAGTTGAAAATGTACGCACGTTCATCCTAATAACAGCACAGAAAGTAACTATTAATAACTGAGTGAATAATCGACCAATTTATCTCATCAAACATGAAATAAAAACTACATACCTTGATCAACTTTTCACCTGAGTTTCACAGAAATTATTCACAAGATGTTCTATCTGGAGCTAATCGAACTCGGAAGAAAAATGACATGTATGACGCCGATAAACGTACACGATATAATGGTCGTCTTTGAGGGACTGTAGATCGCAAATGTTTCACAATAATTACCTGAGGAAAGCTTATTTGGCCTTTCGTTGACCCTCCCACAAAGTTGGGTGCGTATACGAAAACTTTACCAGTTCCGCTTTTTCGTTATTTTGAACCACTGTGGAAACATTTCATTATTAACCCATTAACGCCCAGAACTTTTTGGAGCGAAGTTCCTTATCGCGCGTTGCGAAAGGGGGCTAGACGGAATAAATTAAGACCAAAAGTTGTAACGACACTTTCTCCTGTAGTTGTAAGCCGTGCGGCGTGCGCATGTTTCTCTGTCTGTCTCTCTCTCTCTCTCTCTCTCATAGAAAGCAAGCCAGTTATTTTCGTTTCGTCTTTCTATTTCGCATTGAACAGTGTGGTGTCGCGACGATTATTTTTGTTGAGTGTATAAAGGTTTCTTGTACATAATAAATAATAATAAAAAATAATAACAATAATGAATCCTGACAGTGTTTCTGCACAAGTTCCGGATATTGCTGATGGAGTTAGGTAAGTAGAGATTTTATACAGACAATAATAAATGCTTATGTATTTTTAGCAAGTACGCATTATAACCTCTCTTTACTATTGTGCTAACCAAGTCATACGCGTTATAATCTCTCCATTATTGTGTGTTTAGCAAGTGTACGCGTCATAACTTTAATAAATTTAAAAGCAAATTATATTTCAATATCACAATATCAATGCGTATGTACTAAAATTGAGCCTACTGATTAAGTTTATATTATATTATATTTGTTAATAATAAAAAAAATATTGATTTGTTGAAAATATAAACAGGATGTTCATAAAATCAGATGTGGAATCATCATCATTTCGTCGACAAAAATATATTGAAGACCTAGTGAATGCGATGTCTCTCCTGCGTCAATGTTACGAATGATTTCTGGTGAGTACTCTCCTTTGGAAAACATTCTTATTTGCCTCATTCATCTTTATGAGTTCTTAATTAAGACTGGAATAGAAAATCAAATAACTATATGAATAAAAATGCAAATTTTCAATTTCAGATTTTTTCTTTTGAGTTAGGGCCTTTTCAGAATATCTATCAGATGTAGTTCAATGTCCAGCGTGGCTTTAGCCGGGGAAGTAGTTGTTTTCTGTTAGACATTCACAAAAAATTATTTCATTTTAATCGTGGATTTTTCAATTCACAGAAAAATCTTTCTATCAATATTCAATTGAGAATGTTTCCCTTTTGAAAAAACAAATTATTATAACTTAAAAAAAAAATACAATTCCTTCACTAATTAATCGAAAGGAACTTCGTTCCATCCGGGTGTCCCTTGACACCTCTCAAATTTTTATTAATTCATATTAATTCTTATTTCAATCAAATTTCTAATGATTAAAAATAAAGTTAGGATTCTTAATTTAATGGAAAAGAAACGAAAGCCAAATAAACCTGTGCCATACTATCTTGTTAATAAATCGCATAAACAATTTTGCAGAGTAATGTTAAGTAATACTGTAAAGTGGTAGGAAATAAACTACGATGAAGTTTATTTATGATTTACAATATAATGAGTGACAAATTGATGAACATTTATAAGAGTATATTATGATCTACCAAATCAAATGTCTTCGAATAGTGAAGTAGAATTAATATACTCTTTTGATTTTTATTAGTCGCTTCTAAGATGTCGTCCATAATATCTTTAAGGGCTGTTGCATAGCTATACCCTTTTCTAAATCCCGATTTTTTTTTTTTCGAAATAAATGTTTATTTTAGAAGGCTATGGATACGTTCAAATAACTATTTCAGTCCTAAAATGTTTGTAAAAATACAACTTTACTGTTTTCGATCAAAATGTTGCTATGTGACATTTGATTTTAAAATTTTTATCACTATTTTTTTCCCTAAAATTCCTTTTTTTTCAATTATGCAATGAAACAACGTAATGAGTCATACCATCATAGCGAGTATCGGACAAAACTAGACGAGGAATGACGTTTCTGCAGGTCCTAGTGTTTTTGAAACCACTCCGTATCGCGACAAGTATACTAGTAAAGTTCCCTTCTAAACTCTAAGTTTGATGTTTTGGGATGATTCTTCCTATACAATAACCACGCCTTATTTATCGAAATATCCAATATCCAAGTAAATATTGACCAATACCATTTGCTACGTATACTATAGGTAGCAACACCTTCATCCATGAGATCTGTTCCACCCATATTATGGTTATATTTGTTTATACAGTATGGACGATTGACCATCATATATTTTTTCTCTGTTTGCGAGAAACTTTTTACCGGCCCGACAGGAGATACACCTGTACTTGTTGAAGCTACAGTTACTACGGAGTTGTCCAGCCATCGTACAAGAAGAATTCCAGAGTTATTTTCTAATACGTGTAGCATTGTATCTTCCATCGTTCAAGATAACCTCTTGTGAGGTTTTCATGTTGAAAAATCCACGATAAAAATGAAGTTATTTTTTGTGAATGTCTAACAGCCACGCTGGACATTGAACTACATCTGATAGATATTCTAAAAGGACCCTAACTCAATAAAAAAAAATCTAAAATTGAAAATTTGCATTGTCATTCAGAGAGTTATTTGATTTTCTATTCCAGTCTGAATTAGGAACTCATATAGATGAATTAGGCAAAGAAGAATCTTTTCCAAAAGAGAAATCATTTGTAACATTGACGCAAGAGCAACATCGCATTCACTAGGTCTTCAATACATTTTAAAATAGATGATCATATTATTTAACTGTTAATAGTTGAGGTAAGGTGGGTAGGTGGGTAAGTAAGTAATCAAGTATGGAGGATGAGTAAGTAATTAAAAATTAAATAGTTAGTAATTAGTAGATTTCAGCCACCAATTATTGAAAAATTAAAACTTTTTAACAACAAATTAAACCAACGAAAATCGGAACTAAAAAGCAAAAAATTCAAATAAATAACTAAGCTCCTGAACTGATATAAGTAACTAATTTTGAGTCGGCGCCAAACAAACAATCAACGAATATCATTAAATTACTTCAAAAACATTATCAAAATGTCACCGCGCATTATTTTACGCTTTACCTAACTCATTTGCTTGCTTGTTTAGCGCCGACTCAAAATTAGTTACTTACATTAGTTTAGGAGCTTAGTTATTAAGACTAAAAAGGTTTATTTTATTTTGTGCATTTCAGTTCCGTTTTTCGTCGGTTTAATTTTTTGTTAAAATGTGTTGTTCCTTGCAGAGAAACTAACTAAAATGAACAAGTAATGAGGCAGATTGATATTGATAAAAATTATAATAACAATTCATTTTCATTTATAGCTTGAATTAGCAAAGACAATTTCAATGATCCATCGTTGCATATTTTCTTCCAGTATATTTTTATATTTTGGAGTTTCATAAATGGCGTCTGATCAACACAAACTCTTACAAAAGTCAAGATCCATCATCTGAAATAGTAGTCCAGAGTACTATTTCAAATTTCAATATCCAATAATCTGTTATTGGGAAAAAATGATCTCCTGAATAGGGATATTGTTTTTTGCCAAAGTTGAACTGACGTTGAGAAATAACCAATGTCTGAAATTATTTCAACTTTCAAGATGCACCTGAATAGGGAACAGTCATGATTATTAGTTATTGAAAAATAACCAATATCCAATGTACTCCTGAATAAGCCTGTTTATCTAGGTGTCTTTCCGTAGCCTTTGCCGTAAGCTCGCAAAGTGGATTTGTCGAAATCCTGTAACCAAATTTCCACCGAGTAATGAAGATATTAATGGCAATCTACCTCAAGACCGAGTTATTTCCTGCAGCCTCCTGCTGCAGTTTCGAAGCGAGCGAGAACACTTTTCGAGAGATAGTACATTAGATAATCCGGAGGCGCAGTTGGCGAGAGGAGGTGGGGGCTCCATCCGGGTTTAATTTAAAATTAATATAGCGGCGGCGAATGCCGAAATGAGCTTTAGAAGGTGTGGGGACGAGGGAATTGGGGGGTATTAGCGGGGGAGGCGGCAACCGGCG
>JAFIRS010009292.1:0-10621 GCA_018342105.1 Gonioctena quinquepunctata | reverse complement strand
AAAGAATAGCACAAGTTAAACTAAAAAAAATAAAATTAACGACAAAAAACAAACAAGAAATATTATTTTAAAAATAATAAAGTTTAAAAAAATCAACATAACTGTGGCTCACAAGATTCATTGCAATTTCATAGCCGACATGTCCCTTGCCATTGTACCCATTTTTCTCCAGATCGACTACTTGAATAAGCTTCCAAACAAACAAGACAAAAATAAAAGCTGGCGGTGTGTTAGCCTTTTTTTCTTTCCTTTACCTTTATTTTCAGTACTTGGCCCTAAAAACTTTTTCTTCACTTGTTTACCTTTCAATCGTCTTTGTCTCTCTTCATATTCCTTCTAATTGCAACTTTTTCAGGTGTATCTGTACAAATGGCAGATTTGTCTTTCGACTTCTAATGGTTGTTTTTCTGGGTGGAGCTTTTGGGTAAGGACGTACTACTTCAGGTGAAAATACAGATTGGGTACCACTTGTGGACGGCTTAGGCGTCGACTGTTCAACATTCACGTCATTTCGTTGATGCGCACCGTTGCTACCTAGTTGGTGTCGTTGTCGACAATTTTTTTTTATTCAAATCAAACTTTATTTCAACAACAACAGTTATTACAGATACAGTTTCATTGGCTGATAAGAGCAATTTTAATGTAATATAATTATTCATCATGTTAGCTATACAAAAACAAAATATCATAAAAAAGGAGAATTAAAAAAATATATTGAAAGTAAAATACAATAATCTTTATACAACATTAATCTTGCTTCTTCCAGAGTGGAGTAAAATACACCTGGGCGTATGTCGCCTGTTTTGTGCTTTTTTTTGCCCCACTTGAAGAAGTATTCAACTTCTGTAATAACATTTTATATGCATATAACAGCAGTGGTAGAGAATGAAGATGAGAATGAAAAACGTAAATGAAAACAAAGAATAATACAAATTTATAAAACAAAAATAATAAGAAAACATAAAGTTTCTGTATTTATTGACTTGCTACAAATGTTTTTTAACATACTTGCTTGCTACAAATGTTTTTTAACATAACGTAGTTAAATAAAGATCTATCTATCTATCTAAAAATAATAATGATGGTACTAAAAATGATAATCATAATGATAATGCAGAGGAAGGGATAGCGATCGGCGATGCAGGATTTTGAGGTGAGTCTTCGAATCTTTTGTATTTTAAAATATTTTGAATGTTATCGGGTTCTCTAGTATGTGATTCTTGAGGGTCGGTTTAAATTTACTAATTTTTTTTATTTTTTTCAGGTGTGTTGGAAGAAGGTTGTACAGTTTAGGTCCGAAGAAGAAAACAAATCTTTGTGTATGACTTTTTTTGAAGAGCGGAATTTTGATATGCAAGTTTTCGACTGATCTTGTGGTTTTGTGAGCGATAAAACTAAATTTCTGGATATTCGAAAATGGCCATATCAAACATTGGTAGCTGTATAGGAATCTAATGTTAAATATTTTGGTTTCCCTGTATGGTTGCTCCGTTGGGAAACTTCTAGCTCTTTTAAATGTAATTCATCGAGAGCTTGCGAAATAAGGATCTCGGCATTCTGGCTAAAGGTTTCAATTTCAGCCTCGGCTAGGTGTCCAGATTTCTCGGTGTCCTGGTTCAATAAAGACGATGTTAGTCGCAATGATTCATCGTCAGGAGCAAGTGTGTCATTGCTAGGAGCAAGCGGAGCAATCGCATTTTCTGGTCTATTTCGGTTGGGGCTGTCTGTCACAAATGAAGGAGCAAAATCAATGTCTTGGAATATATCACGATTAATTGGGTAAATTCCCGTCTTCTGAAAACCCGCCTGAATATTTGCCGGAGTTAGAGCGAGTGGCATTGCCTTTTTTTATAATACTTTTTTTTTTATGTTCTGGTTCCCACGAAAAGGGATATCCTGTAATGTTCAGAGAACATCGTGGGAACCAAGGGAAAGAAGGTAGGAGTTGGTGTTCTTCTTAAATTTCTGGAGGTTGTATGCCTCGGGAACACCCCCCTAGGAATGAGTTCCAAAGCCCGCTGTTCGTTGGATGAACGAGTCTTTGAAAGTGATGTTCTGCAGGTCTCCAAAGGGACCACGAAGGGGTGTGATGACTGAACTTGACGGGTTAGTCTCGAAGAGACTGCCAAAGCAGGAACGATTGTTGATATTTCAGAAGAGCATCGCCAAAAATATCTATAAATAGAGACAAATCGCCAACTTTTCTACGGTGTTCCAGACAAGTGAGCGAGTTTGTAAGCGAGGCATCACCGACGAGACGAATTGCCCTTTTGAACAGAATCCAATAGCCCAGGATATGTTTAGGTGCCGCGCTCCAAATATGGGAACAGTATTCCAGGACAGGTCGGATCTGTGCCTTATAGATCATAAGCAGCTGAGTGGGGTGAAATAGCTCTTGGCACGAAACAAAACCAAGTTTTGGGATGCACTTTGGCAATGGACCCTCACGTGATTTTCCCAGGAAGGTTATTGCTGATAGTAATACCAAGCATCGATATGGATGACTTCAGTGGTATGGTTACTCCTGACAAAGTTATGTTAGGCACAGTGAGATCGGCTTTCCTAGAGAAAAGACATGCTTGTATTTTGTTTGCATTGAATTCTACCAAGTTATTAGATCCCCACTCGAGAATTGTTGCTAAGTCCATATTTATATTATTAACCTTTCTTCCTCGTTCATTTCTTGGTTTCACGGGCTGATATAGGGCCCTGGAAGAGAAAGCGGTATGGAGGGTACTATCATCGGCAAAGCTGTGTACTGACATGAAGTTGCTTTCAACAGGTCGTTGATGTGAAGTAGAAATAGTGTTGGTGCGAGAATAGATCCTTGCGGAACACCAGCATTTATGAGTAGAGTGTCAGATGAAACTCCATCGACCACTACATGGAGAGACCTGTTTGAGAGAAAACTAGCAAGCAGAGAACACAGCTGAGGGGCAAGCCATAAGACGGAAGCTTTGGCGAGGAGTCCCTGGTGCCAAACTCGATCGAACGCCTTGGAGATATCTAATGCCACAGCTAAAGTTTCTCCATACTTTTCAATAGATAGCCGCCATATGTGTGAGACGTAAGCGAGCAGGCCACCAGTTGATCTCTGATGGCGAAGCCATATTGCCTATCGTTGACAATTCCTGAGTCTTCCAGATATTTCATGAGCTCGATGTTGATGGCTTTTTCCATGACCTTTGAAATAATAGATAGCAGTGCGATAGGTCTGTAGTTGCTAGGTAGGGCCTTTTGCCTTTTTAGGACTGGCTGTACTCTTTGCAATTTTCCAATTGGACGGAAATACCCCCAAATTGTAAGAGTGGTTGAACAACTTGCAAAGAACAGGTGTTAGTTCGGGGCATATTTTTGAGAACAATCGGCGGATTCCGCAGATCCACAGGCTTTGTTGGTGTTGAGACCCAGCAAAATCTTTCTGATAGTACGTTGGCGAAAGGTGATCTCGGGCATGTGATGTCAATAGGTGTAATGTTCGGGGTTGTTTTCCCGATGAATCCAGAGTGGAATTTCCAGCAAATAGGTGCGCAAAGATATTGGCTTTTCCTGGCAGTCGTTGCTAGTGTTCCATCTTCTTTGGTTAGAGGAGGAAATGAGCTGGAAGTGAAGTTTCTTCCACAGCTTTGGCGAAAGACCAAAATGAACGGGATCCGTTAGGACATTCAGCAAGTTTTGATCTTATTTTGGCATTGTGGGCATCTTTGAGCATTCTATTGTCTCTTTGCATATGCCTCTAGCCTCGACATATGCTGCTCTGGTCTCAGGGCCCGGATTTTTTAGCCATCGATGGTATGCTGCCTGTTTGGAAGCCACAGCTCTAGAGCAGTTTCTGTTAAACCAGGTCTTATCGGATGATGTTCTTCTTTCGGTATTCGGTATGTAAGTTTGCATCCCCAACATGATGATTTCAGAAATTGTCTCAGCACATCGTGTTGGATCTACTGAAGAGAAACAAACTCTCTTCCATGGAAACGCTGAGAAAAACATACGAAGACCTTCCCAGTCGGCCGAATTGTAATGCCACATGAGACGGGGTGGTATTGTGCAGCTCGATGGTAAATGGAAAGAGCATGTTGTGGAGATGAGGGTGTGATCAGAGTTTCCAAGTGGGGCACAAACTTCTATTCTATACGGGTCAGGATTGGTGGTGAGGAAAAGATCTAGTGTATTGGCAGACTGGTTGTTGACATCAGGGATGCGGGTTGGTAGCTCGACCAGTTGTTCTAGACCATGAGTGATGGCAAAGGCCTCGGCTTGGTATGTCATAAATAGTGATAGTTCGTTCTGGTTGATTTCGCATCCAGGCATTGCAAGCTCTATTTACAGCTTTCTTAAGTGGTCCATAAACAGATCGATCCAATGGCTGGAGCTTATCTGAGCAGTGGGGCGGGAACGAGAGCACTTCACTTCATCGCTGTACTCAACAAAACACCTATTTTATTCATCGTCTCAAATAAATTTCACTTTTAACTTCGTCATAAGCGTCCTTATAGCGTTGAATATCGTATTACTACACCTCTGGATGTCTTCCTGACACGTTGCCTGGGCATCTACAATGTAAAACACGAATATTACTATTGTTACAACCGTACCCACAAAAATTGTTACAACTATACCCAACCCCCAGTCTGCCAGTAAAACGATCCCACATTCAAATCCTACCTACATACATTGAAACTCACACGAGTTTACTTATTTGTTAGGTTCAACAAACAACTCATGAATTATAAACTACATTATTATCGGGGATATTCTAAAAAGAAAACAATCAAAAAGATAAGGAAAGTGCCATTTAAATATGGTGTGAGGTTCAACTTAAAGCACAACTTCAAAAAGTCTTCAATAAGGGCTGGAATGGCTGATTGGTTGAATGCATTTGTGATCAGAAATAATATTTCTGTTGGGAAGTCGGAATTAACAGGCATAAACAAAATCGCCCTTTTCAATGAAACGGAAGTGCATAGATTTGTTCCAAAAAATCTATAATTGCGATGAAATAGGGATTTATCTTAACCCCGAGAAAAATACTAGCTACAAACTGACAGAAGAGAGTGGGATTCATCACATATTGGGAGAGAGGAAACCACCATCACATTGAATGTCTTCAATGAGCGCTGCTTGTGGATTCATCCTGCCAATGTTAATATTTCCTAGGAAGAGGTTGACCCACTACTCGAAAAGTCCAACAGGAGCTCGTTACAAATGATCAGACAATGGTTGGATCAATGAACATTTTTTCTTGAATGACTTTTGCATTTTGATCAGTATTCTAAGCCGTCTGCGGATGAACCCATCTTGTTGATACTAGATATGCTGTCTTTGCACACGTCTCATAAAATGCAACCCCTGGATGTTTCTTTCTTTGGGCCGCTAAAAACAGCTTATAAAAAAGAATATGACTTATTCCTGAAAAGCCTTCTTTTAGAAAAGCTGCTTTTGCGTTAGCAAGGTAGAATCTGGATTTAGAACAACTGGTATTTTCCCAATAAATCCCGAAGTGTTTTCAGAAGGAGTCTTTGTTGCAGATAAAATTCTCCAATCTGAGTCTTTTGCATTTCAAGTTTGTGATACATCTATTTCAGCTGCTGCTACTGATGAGGTGCAAGATAAAGGTCGATTCCTAACACATCGAAAGTAGATTCAGTTCCTGGCACATCAAAACAGGTAGACCCTCCAGTTCTGAACCAGATATTGTATCAACATCTAAACCAAGGACTCAGATAAGGTGTCTACAATCCAAGATTTCATTAAGTTACCAGAAAAAGCACCTCTCCTCAATAAACGACAGGGCCAAAGAAGCAGCACGCTACAGTTTTAACTTGAACACCAATCAAAGAAGAACTGGCTGAAAAATTAAATAAGAAAATATCAACAAGACAATGGGAAAGGGAAAGGAAAATATAAAAGGAAATGTGAGGGCCAAGGAAATAAGATTAAGGGCGCAGAAGGAGGGCCCTAAAAAGCAACGAGGCAAACGATACTTCTGTATAACACGGAAATCATGATTAATTATACCAGGATGATGATGCAGAAGACGCAGGAAACAAATGTCTAATACGCAACCAGTTTGGTAAAAACCAGATGTGGTATGGACTTGGAGCACCTTTGTAAGTGGCGGAACGGGCGACTTACTCCAGATAGCACAAATTATCCGTATTTGCCCCTGTGATAAACAGAGTGTTTTCAACGTGCGACAGTTTAAATTTGTTTGTTACAACGTGAAAACTGTGGTTGCATTGTGATTCGGCATGTATAACCTTTAGATTAAATTGGTTTCGGAAATTGCCCTAGTAATTAATAAAATGCAGATTGAGATAGTAGTCTGGAACCGATTAAACCGACTGAACACGTGCACTGCGAATAAGTAATTCGCCTGCATCGTAGTGTTTACATGTAATTTATTGTTAAGTTGAAAAGAGTTTTATATTCGTGATGGATGAAGTGGTGGTTGCAATTGGATTTTCACCCATTTCAAGTCACATCGTTTTCGAGAATCAGTCTGTGAAAAAAGGAGCAGCATTGGCGCGTTCGGGTCATGTGTGTCAGGTGCGGGAAGTAAAAAGAATTGATTATTCCAGCATACATGGATATGTTCACAAATAATGGATAAAATTTAATTAAAACTTACATGTCTGATGTAGGAGTAAATTATACAAATAAACAAAAATAATAAAGATATATTGATAAATATGCTAGAAATATCAAAAAATATATTGAAAATATTGTTTTCTTTCCTACTTACATACTTTTCACATATTTTTCATATTGTTCGTTTACTGTCAGAATTTGACTAAAAAAATTATTTTGAATGTGTATTACATTAATAAAAATATGTTTCATGCGTGTTTCTTAGATTACTGTAATTATTAGAAAAAAAAAGTGTATATATCAATGTGAAAATTGAACTTGCAAAATTTATCAATTTACTTTTTTCCTTTCGCCACTTGGTTGCCATGGACTTCCATCGGAACTAGGTACATAAACAATTTTTTATTTATGTTTTTGTACCCAAATATGTGCAAAGAAATTATGAATTGAATTGAATTATGAAAGTAGGTATATACCATACAAAGTGAATATCAATACTGCATTTATTGCAATTTGCCAATAATTTTCAACAAAAAAGTAATACTAGTTGTTTATTAGTGTACAATAATAACAGACATTCCACTCAATTTACTATTCTTATTGCCAGTATCCATTTTTCCCTTTGGTCACGTTTGTGCTCACGTAGAAAAACCATAAAATTTCGTATTCGCGGGTTCATTTAAACACGTGTTTATGCACCACAGCAGTGACCACTTCTTTTTTTCCTTTCACGTCATTAAAATTTGATTCGAGGTTATTTGCGGCAGACTCGTTTATTGCCATTCATTTTTTTCGACACGGTGCCTCTCTTTGATAGGAAGCTTTTACCCGTCGAATCACAATACAAATGCCGTTTTGACGTTGGCGACCGAAAAATTTGAAGTATCGCACTTTGTAGACAACATTTTTATCACAGCGGTAAATGGGGATAAGTGATTCTGTCTGGATCAGTTTTTCCGATTCCACCACTGCGGCGCTGCACGTTAAACTCCTCCCCCATGCTCCCCCATGCACGGTGCTATGTTTTTTTAACAATCATTATTTCCAAAATTTGATTACCAAACTGACTTAAACTGATCTCGATTGATAACTGAATTAGTAAATTGTGTTGGCGGTTGCAATAAAGATTTAATTTTTAAATAAGATTGAATGAGTCCCGTTACCCTCTTTTACTCCACAAGTATTCTGTAGTTTATATAAACATTAAAAAATAAAAAACCCGATGCCGATGCCGAAAGGCAGATTTCGGAATTTATTTATTGATTCTGAAATTGCCATGAATCAAGGTAACGAATCATGTGTCAGAAAAAATGGATCATAGTTACATTGGAAAAATACAAACAGCACTTTTATTCTTGTGTAAACTTTGTGGAGACCAAATGGAACGAAATTTGGCATAAGAATACTTTTCATCAATACCTCAGCTAAGTTTGAAGATGGGTGGCTGTTGAAATGCTGAAAAAAATTCCCAATCTTTCAGTTTCATACCAATTTAAAAAAAAATTTTGATAGAGCTACATGAGCTCCACAACTTTTATTCGAAAAGTTTTTCTCTAAGATGTACCCACAAATTAAAAATCGTTCAAATTACGATTTATGAGAATTAATAATTTTGTTTACCCTTATGCTCCTTTCTTTGAAGTTCATTCGCTCGTGTCAATTAGATACTATTTGAGGTTTTGTTTTCCGTCGACAAACAGAACATCGTTGTATTTTAAATTTCTCGAATTCAAATTAAACTATATAAAAAATATTAGTTTTATTTTTCTAGTTATATTTCTTTTGATTTGAATCAGATTTCATAGAAATATTAGGAAGCATTAAGGGAGATTTGAATCCTTCTTCAACTTTTTATTGAAAAGTTCAAGGTTTATACAAAAAAAGAAATGCTAACACACTCAATGAACAATTTTGGTGTAGCCGATGATGAACGATATTTTACGGTCGCCGTTTAACCTATAGGTACTATTTCTTGTACTCGATGACCCAACGAAGGTATTAGCGGATTGCAGGCTTACTTTTTTACCACCCCTGTAAATTTCTAACAAGACAAATGTCAAATATGTTTCTTTCAAAACCCAGAGCCCGTCTGCTGAAAAAACTATTTTTATCGCCTTTGATTTCGGTTAGGCATGTTAAAAGTTGGCACCCGGATGCAGAGTGGTATTCACAATTTGACGGTCCCGTTATGTATCCAAACGAGATTACATCCAAATGGAAAACTGCTCCTTGGAATGGAAAAATGCCCATTAAGGAGATGAAGGTTCAAAATATGATTTTGAATTTTGGGCCTGCACATCCTGCAGCGCATGGGTGTTTAAGATTGATTTTGACATTAGACGGAGAGGTGAGTTGGCTTTATGAAAACGAAATGTGAATTCTCATAATATTATTATTGGGGGTCGGTAATATATTGTATTTTTCTATCAAAACCTTCAAAATCAAATGTATATGGAAACTTCAGATCTGCGATTTCTGCTGAGCTATCAGTTGTTACCTTAACAAACCATAAACTTCTACTTAATATTGAATCATTATGGATATCAATACCCTCTTCTTCCATCCTTCAGGCATTATAATTATTATTCTATACAGGAATAAGGGTTGATGTGTAGAGCAGAAAATGACAAAAATAATACCCACGAGGAAACCGACTGTGCCATCATACGAAAGTAGTAGTTATATCCTGTTATGTTTCTTACTCACAACTATCATTGCTATAAACATTCAATAGCAAAAAATCGTGTTTTTTCCGGTTGTAACATGAAAAATAATGAAGCAATCTCGATGCTTTCAATGCACGAATTGTATAGAATCAAAATACAAAAAAAACGCAGCACGACTCGATCGGATTATTAGTAACAGAGAAAAACTGGAAAAACCCGAAAAATAGGCTTTTTCCAAAAATTCATAACACCGCCATTTTTCAATTTGTAGCGCAGACTCTCCGCGACATAGTAAAAATGACCGACTTCCGGTTTCACCAGAATAGCCACCAACTTCGATTTATGTTTGATGTTTTTCGGATTCTACGGCTCAAATTACATACGACAGTGTTGCCAAATTTTAATTTTACAATTGAAAAAAAAACTATTTTATTTTTAGCTTAGGAGGCCTTGATCAGGTTAAAATCTATACTAATTTACATCAGTAACTCATAGTAATAGTCAGTCATTTCATCGATAAGATCAATAACAAATCCTACAGCAGGAATTGAAATTTTCTGAAAGCATTTTTAACGAAAAAATAGTTTTTTTTAAATGGTACCTACCGAGGGCCATCTTGTCACTCGATAGATAATTTAATTACCAATTCAACGATATACATTATGTACCACTTTCTTTTTGTTCAAAACGTAGAGAGCCATCTATCAAAATGAAATGAATCTGAAAAACATGATATCTATTTATTCTTTCAAACTTTACTTCAGAATGGTAACAATGAATTACCAAAAATAATCAACTTGACAATATGCAATGATCATAAGCCCATTACAGAAAAGATAACTTTGATATAATCAAAGTGAATAAATCTAACGACTGAAACAGTGAAATATTCAACGTACAAATTATTACTCACAATACCATTATCCTGTTTTCAATAGAAGAGTTTCACTACCATCGAAAAGTCATTTTATTTATTAATGACCAATGCTATGTTCGAAGTGTTGCCTGTTTTCCCTAACACATAGACTAGTTCTATTTATTGTACACCTCATCACATTTATCAGTTCGTGAGCAGAAATTTCCTGAAATGCGCGGTCAACTCTATCTCTCAAGTCCTCCAAAGAAGTTGGTCTCTCGAGTATACTTTGGATTTTATGTGACCCCATAAATAAAAATCAATAGGAGTTAAATCGGGCGATCTGGTTGGCCATCTGATTGGACCATTTGTTCCAATCCATCCATAGGTATCACTAAGATATTGCCGAACATTATTATCATTATGTGGTCCTGCACCATCCTACTGAAAAAACATATTTTTCCTGATGTTCTCAGGTAAATCGATATTTAATATCGTTCCTAAAATT
>JAFIRS010009291.1:0-10628 GCA_018342105.1 Gonioctena quinquepunctata | reverse complement strand
AACTGACATCGTCCGCATTGAATTCATCCGAAATACTTTTGACAACCATGATTTGAATAAAGTATCATTATCATCACGTAATGTCATTAGAATAGATCTCCATATCGGGTTATACAAATCGTCATACCAAGTATGTTGAAAGCTTTACCGATGGGTACTTATGATATTGGTCTTTGTTCAAAAGCTCCCACCCTCTTTTCCATTATTGAAGAATTGATTCCATTCAAATCTACAACTTTTGGGAAGAAAAGACATAGTAAGACTGTATGAAAAATATAGATTATTTCACCTTATAAAAATACACTCACTGAATTGAGAAACTTCTCGTACTCTGTATTCACTCTGATGATATTATCTAACATCTGATTTCTCATCAACGACTCCACATTTTTTATAAGAGACATCCCACTCCATTTCCAGTAGATGGGACTGTGAAGGTCATTACGCACTTGAGCATCAACACACTCATCAATACTCGCAGTTCACTCTTAGCTCTCTCACAGGATGAATGCCCTCCTCGCTTGGAGAGTGCAAGGATTCATGAAGGTCATGACTACACAGAATATGTATGCCTACACCACAACATTAGTCAAGGTCAAACAAACATCGAGATCAAATCTTTTGGTTGCCGAAACAATCCCAACATCAAAACTCTAGGTCAAATCTCAAAGTCAAAACTTAATGTTATGAATCTCAAGGTCATATTCAAGGTCAAAACTGAAGTCGAATCTCAAAGTCGACCAAACCCAATATCAAAACTCAATGACAAATCTCAAAGTCAAATCTCAAGGTCAAACACACACACACTGCACACCTGCAACTATTCAAGGTCACACGTGACGTCATAGTGGTGGGGGGAGACCCAGAACCGGCTTAAATCTCCTACTCACAGTATGTAAATTTCATAAATGAGTATATTGATTTGAGTCATATGTCTCGATTGAATACATTGACTGAAGATGGCTACTATCTTCCACATCATTGTGTTTTTAAAGAGAGCAGTACGACAACTAAGCTTCGAGTTGTATTCGACGGCTCCGCAAAATCAACTTCTTGTTTTTCGCTCAACGATATTTTAGCGGTTGGCCCAACTATACAGGATGATATGATTTCAATCATTTTACGTTTTCGAATTCATTATATTATACTTACTGGTGATATTGAAAAAAATGTATCGGCAAGTTCTAATAAAAAAGGAAGACAGAAAATTCCATAAAATATTATGGTGTTCTGCTCCGTCAGATCCTTCATCCGCCTATGAGCTCAACACAGCAACATATGACACTATACCCGCAAACTTTTTATGTATTCGTGCTTTACATAAAATTGCACAAAATATCGAAAATGATTATCCTGATGTAGCTCCACCATAATCCACGATTTTTACGTTGATGATCTTCTTACAGGTGGTAGCACCTTAAATGATGTGTTGAACATCAAAAATCAAATTCCAAAGTGTCTTGCAGAATATGGATTTCTACTTAGAAAATGGGTTTCCAATGATTCTAAAGTTATGAGTCAATCTAATAAGCAAAATCCCATTATCATTGGAAACAACGATAACGCTAAAACTTCAGGGCTCTTATGTAGTCTACGGATTTCTTGGAAGGAATCTGTCCCATTAAATATACATAGTACGTGGTATCCATTCAGATGTGACTTAGAAAAACCTAGACATGCAATTTTCCTACATCCTAAATGTATAGAGCTCCATGGGTTTTCTGATGCTTCTCAAACAGCCTATGGGGCATGTATTTATCTGAGATCATCAGATGAACTGAATAATTTATAATGTCATTTACTATGTGCAAAAAGTCGGGTCGCGCCTTTAAAAACGTTCACTATTCAGCGACTTGAGCTATGTGCAGCCTTACTCTTAGCCGAATTATTGGACAAGGTCAAATTAGCATTGAGCTCCCTTACTATACAAATCCATAGAATTAATTATTGAAGTGATTCAACAATAACATTGGCATGGTTGAATGGTTCTCCGCATACATGGAAAATTTTTGTTTCCAACAGGGTAGCCAAAATTCAAGATTTATCAAATCCTTCCGAATGGAACTATGTGAATACTCGATAATCCCGCTGACCTTCTTTCGAGAAGAACTTCTGTTAATACTCTCATGAACTCAAAACTTCGGTGGTCCGGCCCTGAATGGCTTATACAGCCATCTGAACAGTGGCCTCATAATTCATGTATTTCAATCCCCTCTACTGAAATTCCAGAGATTTGTGCTAATACTTTGATCTCAACAAAAAATGACATGATTATATTCAAAAATTTTCCCGAATTAAATAAATTTTTTAATCTAAACAAACTAAAACGCGTTTCTGCATATATACTCAGATTCATCAATAATACAAGAATTAAAAATTTTAGACAATCAGGTATTCTATCCCCAGAGGAATTGGACAATGCATTACTGAAATTACTTCAATTGACACAAATCCAAACTTTCGCACATGAATTGAAACAATTAAAGTTATCTGGTCATGTAAGCATTAAAAGCCCATTAATAAATCTCAATCCATTTTTAGATGATCGTGACATCATAAGTTAGGGGGACGATTGAAACATTCTGATTTTGAATTCAATGAAAAATATCCAGCCGTTTTACCAAAGTCACATATTTTATCAATTCTGATAGCACGTGATGAACATGTTAGAATATTGCATTCAGGTCCACAAGCTCTGTTAGCATCCCTCAGAGAGCGTTTTTGGCCTATTTCTGGGCGTAACCTTGCGCGTAAGGTGGTACATGAATATGTCAGGTGCTATAGATTTAGAGCGAATAGTATGAAAAATATAATGGGTAATCTTCCGAAGGAAAGGCTTACGCCCGCTCGTCCTTTCACAGTTACCGGGATTGATTACTGCGGGCCGTTTCCTTTAAAAGATAGAAAATTCAGAAATTTTAAATTAACCAAATCATACATTTGCATAAAGAGATGTTCCTGATTGATACCGCGCCAAGATGTGACATAACAAGTTCTGAACTATCGTCGAGACCGCTGGAGAATTACAGCATTGTCAAGCGTTGTTCACTATATTTTTTAGAATGTGAGCAGGTCGAAGAAATAATTACAGCACTCGTTATACATAAATATACCTGGGCGACCGAGCTTCGCTTAGCGTGTTTTTTTTAAATGGTGTTTTTTCGGAGATACTTATTTACGCCATCTCATATAGGTGTCTTTCCCAAGAAAACACGTTTCCACACAAAAAAAAACATTTTTTTATAACTTAACCTACCGGTATTCCAGACTGGTGGATTCGCCCGTTCCAATCTAACCTACCATAAAAAATGTATTTTGTGTAAAATCGTTTTTTTTTTCAGAAAAATACCTATATAGATAAACTTTAAAAGCAAAACCCTATCTAAACACAAACTTTCATCCAAATCGTTAGACCGTTTCCAAGATGGATAGATGTTTATTGACTACGTTATATAAAAGTTACATTTGTAGCAGGTGAAAACACAGAATGCACTCAATAAGACAAAATATCACAAAAGCAGGTAATTTTTTATATATCCTAATATATACTGAGTTTCTGGCTGACTTATATAGACGATGTCTTGTTTCTCTTAGCAGATTTGTATTTCTGGTATTATAGCTATGATACTCCGCATTAGTTGGGTAGACATTTTTATTTCTATGTATAAGTAGTAGTGAGTGGTATATGTATAGAGAAGGTACGGACATTATTCCATATTCGACAAACAGTAGCCGGCAGTGATCCCTATTTCCTGCATTAGCTAGGACTCTTATAGCCAGCCCTCTTTTGAATACTGAAAACTTTCTTTGAGTTTGGAGTATTACCCCATAGAATGATACCGTGGTTCAAATGGGATTGTATGAGACCATGAAAGGCACCCAATAAACTTTCTACGTTTGCAAACTTCTTGAGTTGACGCAAAACATACGGGTATTTGTATATTTTTTTGCACAGTTCATCTATATGTGCGAACCAGTTGAGATTATCATCCAAGGTTATTCCAAGGAGATTAGCATTTGAGAGTGTGTGATTTGCGAAAAAGTTCAATTTTTGTGTTTTATTTCTGTTCAGGCAGAGTAGATTATTACTAGAGCAGTGATTTTCAATATTTTCCAGCTCATCTTCAATGTATTTGAGAGTGCGCAAGTCTGAATGTCTGTTAATCATGGGCATACCTGACAATAGTGTTCGCAAGAAGGTAGTAAAAAAGATCATTGATGTAAATTATGTATAATATATACAAGAATTGCTCGTTTAAAGATACAAGATTATACAAGAATGACTAAATCAAGAACAGATATCAAATACGAAGTCATCATTTCAATATAATTCATGATGACACAATTTCTGTTTTATTCATTACCGAGAAGGAAATGCAGATAACAAAGTTCAGAGAAAAAGTATCAATTAATCTGGTGGGAACAAAAGTTCAGCAGCAAATAAGAATAAAAATAAACAATGAAAATAATGCCCTTGAATAAAATGTTCACAAGAAGATGTACATTTTGCTCTGAGATTATGAAAGCAGATCATGGAAGAGAACATGGAACGAAAAAATGTTAACTGACACCTTATAAATGTGATGGTTGCGAGTAATTTTTTGTGTCGAGTATTTTTTATGATACACAAAGCTATAAAAATCTGATAGTAATTACCATCACATTGCTGATTATGTTTTCATGATATATACTATATTATTCAGCCTGAATGCTAGAAAATTTCGTTTGTTTTCATTATTTTAATATTAGAATGAAGTTTCCATTAACTGAGAGTGCATACTGATTTCAGTGACTCTCCAGAATCAGTTTTCAAAAAAAAATTTTAGCTAATTCTGATAATCCGTCGTCCCTATGTCCATGCAGAAAGAGCCTGCATTCACATTACATAATAAATGTGAAGCGTGTTTGATTCACAGAGCGTGAAATCCAATGCATGGTGGAGTTATATTTAACTCACGCAACCCTTAGACCAAATGCAGCGAGAGTTTATGGCGTTCAACGAGTTAAACATTTGTAGCGCAATACTGGAAAACGGTGGAAAGCTCCAGCTGCGGACTTGATTTGATTCTTTTGATGTGTTGCTCCTTGCCAAATTTAGTTCTGATCCATCGGGTAGATTTTGAAGAATTGAATGGCAAAGTTTTGAACTTTGACATTTTTCCATTTTTGACAGATGTCAGTTGGAGAAATAATTTTAAATGTTCTGGATTCAGTTTTTCAAGGGCTTTCAAATGACATATTGCATGTCAAGTTTCGTGCGATACAGTTTCTGTAATTTTTTTATAGTTTGACAGATGGTCGCATTCTGGGCAGGTACTGTATCTTCATACCAAATTTCTGCTCGATTGGTCAAACGGTTCGGCACTTATCGTGGAAGATTACAGACGCATACACAGAGACAGACAGACTTCACTCTGGAAATGGTCTCAATCGTCTCCGGACCTCAAAACGGATATTTAGGTCAATTTCTCGTTTTTTTTTCGCACGATTACATTACTTGAATATTCGATGGGGCCGGTCAAGGAAAATTGAGTACAGTTAGCCTCACAAATGATAATATCGTAGATACACTTTCATTATCAAATAATCATGCATTTTGTATTTCGGGCTGTATGGGGTCGGCTTTAGAATAGCCCCATGGTAAATCCTGCCTGTCGTAAGAGGTGACTAAAAGGATAACCGTAGGTGGAAGATGGTCTCATCGCCCGGTGAAATACCACCATATCGACTTTGTATGCTGTGAAATGGATCATTCCATGTTTCAGTGTTCGGTCGATACTTTCCGGTCTCCCTCTTTCCTTTTCCCCAATTCCTCCTTTATTTTCAGGTGCGTCCTAATAGTAATAATGATGAAGTCTCCTAGAGTAAAACACTCCGGAAGCAAAATACCTCTCCATTCGGATTTCCGGGCGAGAGGTACTCGAGGGGACTCAACATTAAAGATTAATTTTTGCAACATCCGCAGACTCAACAAGAACATCAATGACGTCCACCATCACCTACACACGAAGAAACCGGATATTCTGGCTCTAACAGAAACACAAGTAAACTCGTCCACCAACAAGGTCCATATGCTTTGTCCTGGTTACGAACTCCATTCTCGATTCAGGTTCAAAGGTGGAGTCTGCCTTTACGCTAAGGCTAACCTTTCATGCCAGCGTGAAGAGAGTTTGGAACCGAAAGACTTTGATGTGATGTGGTTCAAGCTATCTGATACCAAACTGACTAATTTCCTCTGCTGCCTTTACCTATCACCTAATGAACCGTCATATAACGACCTCTTTGAGTTTTTATCACTCAAACTGGACTACATTCAGGAGAACCATCCAACAGCTGAAACCATAATCATGGGAGACTTTAATGTACATAACGCTGCCTGGCTCAAATTCTCTAACAAAACAGATGATGCGGGTCGTCAAGCCGAGGCCTTCGCCATCACTCATGGTCTAGAACAACTGGTTGAACTACCAACCCGCATCCCTGATGTCAACAACCAGTCTGCCAATACACTAGATCTTTTCCTCACCACCAATCCTGACCCGTATAGAATAGAAGTTTGTGCCCCACTTGGAAACTCTGATCACACCCTCATTGCCACAACATGCTCTTTCCATTTACCATCGAGCTGCACAATACCACCCCGTCTCATGTGGCATTACAATTCGGCCGACTGGGAAGGTCTTCGTATGTTTTTCTCAGCGTTTCCATGGAAGAGAGTTTGTTTCTCTTCAGTAGATCCAACACGATGTGCTGAGACAATTTCTGAAATCATCATGTTGGGGATGCAAACCTACATACCGAATACCGAAAGAAGAACATCATCCGATAAGACCTGGTTTAACAGAAACTGCTCTAGAGCTGTGGCTTCCAAACAGGCAGCATACCATCGATGGCTAAAAAATCCGGGCCCTGAGGCCAGAGCAGCATATGTCGAGGCTAGAGGCATGTGCAAAGAGATAATAGAATGCTCAAAAGGTGCCCACAATGCCAAAATAAGATCAAAACTTGCTGAATGTCCTAACGGATCCCGTTCATTTTGGTCTTTCGCCAAAGCTGTGGGAAGAAACTTCACTTCCAGCTCATTTCCTCCTCTAACCAAAGAAGATGGAACACTAGCAACGACTGCCCAGGAAAAAGCCAATATCTTTGCGCACCTATTTGCTGGAAATTCCACTCTGGATTCATCGGGAAAACAACCCCCGAACATTACACCTATTGACAGTCACATGCCCGAGATCACCTTTCGCCAACGTACTATCAGAAAGATTTTGCTGGGCCTCAACACCAACAAAGCCTGTGGATCTGACGGAATCCCGCCGATTGTTCTCAAGAAATGTGCCCCCGAACTAACACCTGTTCTTTGCAAGTTGTTCAACCACTCTCACAATTTGGGGGTATTTCCGTCCAATTGGAAAATTGCAAGAGTACAGCCAGTCCTAAAAAAGGCAAAAAGGCCCTACCTAGCAACTACAGACCTATCGCACTGCTATCTATTATTTCAAAGGTCATGGAAAAAGCCATCAACATCGAGCTCATGAAATATCTGGAAGACTCAGGAATTGTCAACGACAGGCAATATGGCTTCCGCCATCAGTGATCAACTGGTGACCTGCTCGCTTACGTCTCACATATATGGCAGCTATCTATTGAAAAGTATGGAGAAACTTCAGCTGTGGCGTTAGATATCTCCAAGGCGTTCGATCGAGTTTGGCACCAGGGACTCCTCGCCAAGCTTCCGTCTTATGGCTTGCCCCCTCAGCTGTGTTCTCTGCTTGCTAGTTTTCTCTCAAACAGGTCTCTCCATGTAGTGGTCGATGGAGTTTCTTCTGACACCCTACTCATAAATGCTGGTGTTCCGCAAGGATCTATTCTCGCACCAACACTATTTCTACTTCACATCAACGACCTGTTGAAAGCAACTTCATGTCCAGTACACAGCTTTGCCGATGATAGTACCCTCCATACCGCTTTCTCTTCCAGGGCCCCTATATCAGCCCGTGAAACCAGGAATGAACGAGGAAGAAATGTTAATAATATAAATATGGACTTTGCAACAATTCTCGAGTGGGAATCTAATAACTTGGTAGAATTCAATGCAAACAAAACACAAGCATGTCTTCTCTCTAAAAAAGCCGATCTCACTGTGCCTAACATAACTTTGTCAGGAGTAACCATACCACTGAAGTCATCCATATCGATGCTTGGTATTACTATCAGCAATAACCTTTCCTGGGAGAATCACGTGAGGTCCATTGCCAAAGTGCATCCCAAAACTTGGTTTTTGTTTCGTGCCAAGAGCTATTTCACCCCACTCAGCTGCTTATGATCTATAAGGCACAGATCCGACCTGTCCTGGAATACTGTTCCCATATTTGAGCGCGGCACCTAAACATATCCTGAGGCTATTGGATTCTGTCCAAAAGGGCAATTCGTCTCGTCGGTGATGCCTCGCTTACAAACTCGCTCACTTGTCTGGAACACCGTAGAAAAGTTGGCGATTTGTCTCTTTTTTATAGATATTTTCATGGGCGATGCTCTTCTGAAATATCAACAATCGTTCCTGCTTTGGCAGTCTCTTCGAGATTAACCCGTCAAGTTCAGTCATCACACCCCTTCGTGGTCACTTTGGAGACCTGCAGAACATCACTTTCCAAAGACTCGTTCATCCAACGAACAGCGAGGCTTTGGAACTCATTGCCTAGGGAGGTGTTCCCCGAGGCATACAACCTCCAGAAATTTAAGAAGAACACCAACTCCTACCTTCTTTCCCTTGGTTCCCACGATGTTCTCTGAACATTACAGGATATCCCTCTTCGTGGGAACCAGAACATAAAAAAAAAAATCAGCTTTAAATAATCGAAAATAATAACATTTTTGGATAGTTCGTTAGTAAGATGTCTAGAAAACCTGGTGTATGCACTCATATCTGAAAATGTGTGGGATCAAACGTGCGACAATATGACATGCTTGATTTCTTAGATCACGATCTGTTTCGAATGATTGCTGAGTAGATGTCAACACCAAAGAGCAACTCTTGTCTTCAATCATTCGGGTAGACAGCGACAAACAGTTCAGTTTTCTTTACTTTATTACTACATCCACTATTCGAATCGAAGCTTCGGCATTTCGCTCCTCGGTGTCGCCGCCGTTACACGAAATATTATCATTTGCAATTGCTGAATAGATCAACATTTCATGTAATAATGCTTATAAATTCCTCAATTGATTTACAAAATCTCACAATACCCTTTCAAGAGATATACTAAATAAACAAGATTCATTGATTGTAGGAGGAAAATTTACTTTGACTATCCACGACTGCGTGTCACCATGATTTCCAAGTGGAAAATAATAAATTAGCATTCTTTCTCAGAAATTTTAAATGATATTCCTTAGTAGTTTGAGAGAGTTGAATTTAAGTGACCGTTCGTAAGTTAGAAAATCTAGTGAGCAACATGATACAAGGATTAAAGTGAAAAAGAGGGGAGCGACAAGTCTTTATGAAAAAAATAAATAAACAATTGGTTTCCTCTGAACACAAGGGTTTGGAAAATGTTTGGTTTCTCCTTTCATCCCAAAAAAAAAATTTTATGCACCGCCTTTGTAATCAATTGATTTTCGGGCATTCAATTTAATTCCCAAACTAAAAATGATAATTTTTTATAATTGTTTTTAACCACCAATTTAGTTGCAAAGCAACCCTCAAAAGTCAGAGACTTGTGTGAGTTAAGAAGACGGGGACCTCAGCTTTTTATGTGTCATCCAAAGCACTACTCGGCTAGTAACCGTGGACAGTCTGAAGGATTGGTATCTAGGTACCAAGAATGTTCGGTTGGTCACCTATCTCCTCCCGCTCAACGAAACTACAGAAATAAATTTGTATTTCATTAGCCGTGCCGAGATTCGAATTCAGACCATCTGGACATCAGCCAGCGCCTCTACGCTCACTACCACCAGTCCAGTTTGTTATAATACTTCTTCCATTTTTTTCACAGAAATTATTATTAATTTTCTCACTGAATTATTCTTTGACATTCTAATATTAGCTTTCAAGTTTCAGAATCCCCGAAGGATTGTGGAAGAGGAGTTCACATTCATTAAAATTATTTTGATGTTTGGCTGTTATATATTTTTTTACGTTCATGCAAAAACCAAAACTTTATTGAACTATATTTAGCGAAAAAACTGGTTCTTTATTGCATTAGTGCAATAAAATGTTCATTGCACTCATCTGTCATTCTACTACAGCGTTTTGTGATCATGACAAAGATAACAGTTTAAATCGACGCTATTTTTAGTGCATTTTCTGTGATATTGTATTACATTTTAAACAATTGCATATTTTATATTATTTTCAATCATATTTATTGCATACTGGATTACGGAATTACAAAAAAATACAATTGATCTAAAATGATTTAAATTGTTCCTATCATAGGTATTAGTTCCTAACTTTCTTGCAAATCGATAGTGCTAATTCATTATGAAATATTTTGCTATTAAACTACGCTTTTTGTTTTCCCACACTTAGTGCCACCTAAATAAAACATTTTTTTTATTTTTGCATGAACGTTGTCTTTTTATGCCATTTTTGTCGTAATCAAAGATAAATATAACCTAGAATAAAA
>JAFIRS010009290.1:0-10628 GCA_018342105.1 Gonioctena quinquepunctata | reverse complement strand
GGACGACGACGACGGACGACGACGACGGACGACGGACGACGGACGACGGACGACGGACGACGGACGACGGACGACGGACGACGGACGACGGACGACGGACGACGGACGACGGACGACGGACGACGGACGACGGACGACGGACGACGGACGACGGACGACGGACGACGGACGACGGACGACGGACGACGGACGACGGACGACGGACGACGGACGACGGACGACGGACGACGGACGACGGACGACGGACGACGGACGACGGACGACGGACGACGGATGAGTGTCACACAAATCCACAGAAAGTGAATGTATGGTGTGGCATAGTCGACAGAAGAATTCTGGCTTCCTATTTTTTCGACGTGAACCTGACTGGTGCAATATATTTGGATTTTTTTTCGATTCGACCTTATTCTTGCACTTATAGCTTCGTATCCAGATCTAGGAGAACCTGATCTTTCGAAAACTGATTTATTTCTTCAACAAAATGGTGCATCTCCCCATTATGCAGCAGCTGTCCGCGACTATTTAGATGTGTTTTTTCCAAATCGTTGGATAGGGAGGAGGGGACCGATTGAGTGGCCAGCTAGATCCCCAGATTTGACACCTTCGATTACTTCTTGTGATTACCTGAAGAGTAAAGTGTGTGTTAATAGGTCGGAGAATTTAAAAGATTTGAAAGCAGGAATTCGTCACGAGATACATTGTATACCTCCTGACGTTATTGACAATGTTCAAAAAGAATTAATGCATCGTTTTGGCTACTCTCAGATAGCAAACACTGCATAATTTGAACATTCAATTTGATCGTCGTTTAGAGCTGCCATTGCTATTAAATTTAGTGTTTTCATATTTCAAAATAGTTTTTTTTATCAAATATCAAACTTATATGAATCTATTTACATCATTTTCCAGTTATTAACAAATATGTATCAAATATATTATATATATATATATATATATATATATATATATATATATATATATATATATATATATATATATATATATATATATATATATATATATATATATTATAAGATTCAAGATATACAATTTTTACTATTCACATATCATTGATACATCTTACCAAAGTGCTATGATTTTGGCGTCAGATATATTCATTTTTATCCATATATAAAACATTCCGAACTCACTACCACCTCATGCGGTGTTGCCACATGTTAATACTATTCTCACCAGTTTATGTATCATCCCCATGCATAAATCAATTGTTTTGTGTACCTTATAGAATGATCATGGATAAATCATCATGAAACTACAAAATGAGAATGGAGGGAGTGAAAGTACCGTTAGTTTTGAAGTGAGAGTCATAAAAATTGATTTTTGGGCTTTTCTCTTCAAATAAAAAAACTTCGAGGTTTTCAAAAATTCAACCCTCAAGTGGTTAAAAAGAGGGCTGAAAGTTTGTTAGGAAGTATCATTAATTTTTTGCAATTGTCAGTCTGACATATACCTTATAACAAATTTCAATGAAAAAAAATCTGAATATACCTGGTTTTTAATATATTTGGATAGACGTCTTCATTGCGAGTTCAACGATATAATAATTTATATGACTAACCAATACCAATAACTGAGATATGGCTGTTAAACCTGAGCTATGAGAGAACCGGAAATCTAAGAAGATCGTAAATCACTTGAGTTATTAGCAGGCGGTGATTCTACGTAATTTTGATTCATAGGTAGGTATATTGGGTTAAATTATTAAGGAAAATCGCTTGAACATAATTGAAAATTGTTTATTCATATATATATATATATAATATATATATATATATATATATATATATATATATATATATATATATATATATATATATAAATATATCTTCACATGCTGCCAAAAAAATACAGTCCGGCCCATATATTAGAACTCAATATAAACAATCCCATGTACCTACTTATGAAGAGGGTAAAAATGCATGAAAAGTAAACAAACCATTCCCGATCACTTCGACGCAGGTCAAACTCCCACAATAACCTTCGTACGATGCGAACGCAAAACTCAAATAGAATAATTTGTTAGTGAATACTCATAAATGTTACAAATATTTATATTGAGTTAAATAACATGTTATATTTCGAACCATATGTTTTTCAAGAATTATTTTAGTGCATACATTTCAATATTGTGTTAAGTTAAATGTCTCAAACTCCATATTTTTAATTTTAGTGTTTTAACCTGATGATGACAAATACCATGTCGAAACGTCGTTAAGAAAAATTATATGAATTGACTGAATCAGACCTTTATTCCGAGAATTTGAAGAAAATATATATGTGGTCAAGAAACTAGAGAAAAAATATAAATATATATGTATATATATATATATATATATATATATATATACAGATTCAACCCACGTTGTCAGACCATTACAATTATCAGACCATCACAGACCTACTAGAAATACTCATGATTTCAACAAACATTTTGGTGTTCTACAGTTATTACAATCTCAAAAATAACCGGAACTGAGAGGGGTGAGAAAAATTTAAAAAAATTATAATTGTATGTTTATGCCGTTCACAACCCTTAATTTTGTTACAATTACTAAATTTCTGACATTTAATCCACGTTCACAGACCCGGCAGTGTTGCCGCTCTTTTCGCAAGATATTATGATCAAATTGCGCAGAGGATGTTTTATTTTCATAACAAAAACACGGGGGGAAAATCAACTAGCCAAACATTTCCATTCAATTTTGTTCACTTGACTTCTGTCTAATTCAGTCGCCAAATAAATAATTAAAATTTTGGGATATTAAATGATTTCACAAGCTTTTATTTAGTTTCACTTGTTAGTTAGTTAGTTCGTTCGTTTGTTACTTTGGTTCAAATCTTGCAGGTGAATTTTGACCGACCTAGCAGGTGTTCATAATTCCGGTGGCGATGCATTATGGAATTTTTGTTAGTGAAAAAAACAAAATGGCGACTTCAAGATGGCGGACGAGATTTGTAATTATGGTCCTATTTTATTCAAAATTGTGACGTGGGAGTTTTCGGGGTCGGAGATTATGAAATGTTTGTCAAAATTCATGAGATGGCGGACGAGTTTTGTGATTATGGTCCGATTCGATTCAAAATTGGTATGTGGGTGTTCTCGGGGTCGAAATTCATAAATTCATTCCGATTCGATTCAAAATTGGTATGCGAGGATTTTTGGGATCGGACGAGTTTTGTGATTATGGTCCGATTCGATTCAAAATTGGTATGTGGGTGTTCTCGGGGTCGAAATTCATAAATTCATTCCGATTCGATTCAAAATTGGTATGCGAGGATTTTTGGGATCGGATATTATGAATTTTTTGTCGAAATTATAATCAAGATACGCCAAATGGGAGAGTTTTGATTATGGTCAATTCATCAAAATTGATGTGTGGCAGTTTTTGGTGTCAGAGATCATGATTTCTTTCAGCTCAAAACTTACAGGGAAGATACCTTGTAATAACGATGCTCTATTAGGAATGAACAGTTTGTTTTGTTTGTGATCGTTGGCTATTTACCGAGTTGAGGCATTGCCTCTTTACTCTCTCATCTTAGTTTTATATCTGAATTCCTTCAGTGTTCTTTGTTAGTTGAGTGTAAAATACTTAGCTGAGGCGTGAATGATTTTGTTGTTCCTTGAAAATTCAATTGAACGTTTTGATGTTAAGTTTTATCCTATGGATATACTTTAATGATCGTTTTTAGAAGTTTTAAATTTCTGTGGTTCTGGCCTAAACTAGCGATAGTTTTTGGCCGTTTATATTAAGTGGGGTCGTCTGTAGTGTAGTTCACAGATTCCCTAACTGCTTAGTTTTTCTGGGTTTCGGCTTAACCGAAAAACTCAATATTGCGCTCACGGATGAGGTCTTTAATCTTTGTGAGATTGAGGTCTGATAAGATGTTATTGTTTCGCACGTACCACGGAGCATTTGTGATCATCCGCATAACTTTTCCCTGCGCCCGTTCCAGGATCAGCATGTTTGAGTTTGAAATTTGCCCCCAGACTGCGAAGGTAATGACGGGTCTGATGACTGTTTCATATAATAATGTGTTTGTTTTCAAATTAAGTTCACTTTTCCTGTTCAGAAATGGATAAGGTGCTACTATTCTGTGTGTGACTCTGTTTTTTATTTCAGTGACATGTTAATTCCAGGTTGATCTGATAAAAATCAAATCATTGTCAGCGATGACTCAAACTTATTTTATACGTTTTAGTACACGGCCTTAATAAAAGCTTGTCTTCAAAAAGGTTTTTCATTAGTTATTATCAACTAAGATCCTCTGTGTGTCAGTTTAATTGTTTGCATCTCAATTTTTCCCACTAATATGGAATAAAATTTGTGAACTGAAATGGTTTGCATAACATTACAATTCAACAAGAAGAGAAGTGACACTACTAATCTCTTTCCGTTTGTGCAAGATATTTTGTTCCATGGAACATGGAGTGTCAATGTGTGCAGTGTACACCGACTTTTCCAAGGCATTCGATGAAGTAGATCATCCAACTCTGGTGACGAAATTTGGAAATATTGGTGTATATGGCAATGTATTGAGGCTTCTCAACTCTTATATTTCTGACAGATACCAATATTTCGCCTTGAATAACTCTCAATCGCATGAAACAGTAATTACCCCAGGTGTACCACATGGATCACACCTAGGTCCCTTACTACTCAGTTTTTTTCTAAGTATCATATAAAAATGTTTAATTGCATCTAAAATATTATCATACGTGGATGATTCAAAATTTCTTGAAGGAATCAAAGACAACATGGCCTACTTAGACCTTCAGAATGATCTAAATCGTTTTTCATTCCTATGTTGTAACATTATATAACTCTATGGTAATACCTATATTGGAATTCAATTGAATTATATGGAACCCTGTTTATGACAAATATATCTTACATATCTACTATGAGTTTAAGTTATGAGTTTATTCAGCAATAGCCATAGAAATACAGTAGAAATAGAAATACAATAGTTCAGTAATTTGACAAAAATCAACTCTATTCTAAAATAATATATCGATAAAAGTGTGTTCATTTAGACAATTTGACCTCAACTATTACTGGAATTTGGCGCACTATGGTATTCTATGATACTGTGTGTGCGACTCTTCTGTTTGTAGAATTGTTTCTGAGGTACTGACTATGTCAATGTTTACATAGGCACAATATATTAAGTACTTTTGTGGAGAAAGGAAACGTAGTTTGATTTGTGTAATTTATTTTAAGTGAAGTGAACATTAGGTAGCCTATTTTATTTTTAATTTTTTCATTCAAGCTAAATAAGGGTGATGTTTGTTTGTTCAATCCATTTTATAATGTCTTTTTTAAATTTTATTATATGGCATTACTCTGAAGTTCTGCGGCAGAGCGTGGTTAACTTTGGGACCTGTACAATATATATGTTTTTGGCAAGCAACATGTTTGGAGTTTTTCAAAAGGACATTTAGTTGAGCTGTGTTTCACGTATTTGGGTTATGACAGAGATTATTTATATAATCAGAAATTTCAACATAAATCTTGCAACTGCTTTAAGGTTAAGTTGGTTTGGGGTGAGTTATCCACTTTCTTCATATACTAATCAAGATGAGTAACGCTTTTTTTTAAGTAGAATTATTTTTATTATCCATTTTTAGGATACTTCAAGCTTTCACAAGTATATACTACAAGCATTTCCCCACACAACGATGCCATAATTTATGATAGATTCTACAAGAGAGAAATATATTGCTTTTCTGGTTTTATGGGGCAAAAAGTGTATGTTCAGAATGAAATTGTCAGAAATCCAAACTACATTTTCGCCATCGGCATTCCGAATGTTATGATGAGAACCTCAGATTTAACAAACTTGGACAATTATTTATCTGGAGGAAATTTTCCGATATACTTTTTGTTTACGCTAACCAATCTCTGAGTATTCAATGAATTGCAGTCCCTACCTAACAAGAAATAGACTAATTTTCCACATGAAAACTTCAGAAAGCAATTACTACAATAACTCTCTTTTGATGAGGTCGATGAATTCTTTCAATTCCGTATGTAATACCCACTTGGATATTTTTACTATCCTACCAATATGTTCAAAAAGCATCTCAAAACTCTTCTGCGTTCAATTTATAATTTTCTATTAGAATAGATCAGGAAATTATTTTCGATATGTATTATGGTAAAACACTTCATTTCTACCTTTACTTTTTTTTACTTATAAGTTTAAGTCATAGGATTTTTCTGTTTTAGTTTATGAGATTCATTTTTAACCGACGAAAAACAAGAAGGAGGTACTCTAGTCGAGGCGTATATATTTTTTTATGTATGACCACTCATAACTTTTTGCACAGTAGTCCGATTTTGATTATCTTGATTTTGATGGACAGGGTATACTTCGATGTTGGTTTCAGTTGGATTTAAAAAAAAAAATCCACTCCTTAGGGTAGGAAAATGAGGAATAATTGTTGGTGTGAACATAAGAAGTAAAAATTCAGTGGGTGGGTAACCGATTCTACCACGCATAATTTTGTACTGGGATATCCGATTTGGATAATTCTTTTTTTATAGTATAGGTATTTGTAAGTCGATCCCATAGAATTTGAAATAACACTTGAGGGTAGAAAAATAGGGGATTATTTATTGATTCACCCGGAACCGATTTGTTGAAACTTCCAGGGAACTCCCAACGGTTACAGCAGCTACCTCGTGTTTGGGGATAATATCATATTTAATTACATGTCCCGACTAACGGACTCATGATACTGATATAGATCAACGCCCAGATCAAACCGTGGACCTCGAGCTGAAATTTTGACAGCATATTTTTTGATATTTCATCCCTAAGAGGTGAAAGGGTGGGTGAGGGGGGAAAGTGAAAGTGAAGTTGGTTTTGAAATGAGTCTGGATAGTATTTGGCCCCTTCACAATTGAAGATGAATGTTTTTCGAGGTTTTTGAAACAACCCTAAAGTCTGTATAGTTAGTTTTGGAAGTAAGGATCATGAAATTTTATTTGGGGGTAAAATGAAGAGTTAAGTATTGAGTTTGTATGGGAATTGTTGTTTCAAGATGGGGTCATGAAAATGATATTTAAAGTCTGTTACAAATAAAATAAATATGTATTTCAGTGTTTTAGAAATGCAACTCCTGAAGGGGTGAATGAACGTGAAAGTTTCATGGAGGTTCATAGGGTCATGAAAATTGGTATTTGAGGTCTGAAGGGATAAAAAATACATGTGTCACTGTTTTATAAATGCATCGGGGGGGTGAAAGGTGGGGAATTATAGTTTGTGTAAGGGTCCGTTTTTGAAGTAAGGGCAAAAATTGGTATTTGAGGTCTTTGTCACAAATGAAGAAATATGTGTTTCGGTATTTTTAGAAATTATGTCCGTAACCAGGTGAGTGAATTTGTAATAGTCGTCACAAAAAATATAATATATAATAGTAAATAATTGAAGTGAGTTGGTTAAGTAAGTATTTTGAACGTAATCCAAATTAAAACCCTAGTATTCAATACCTACCGTAACAAATTAATATAATTTTCTTGCTAATTACTTTTAATTTTAACAATTTTATACGAGTAAAATATTTGGTTTTAATAAAAAACATGTTTTTAATAATTTTGAATTATTACTTCACAAATATTTGAGATTTTTCGAGTAGACTAGTAATGCTAGTGATTTAATTGTTTTTCCAATAATTGAATTAACGCCATTTTGATCTCATGAAAATATCGAAAATGATTTAACCTCCTTCAACCTATGCAAGAATGAAATTTTTAAAACAAACATTTTTGGGTTGAAAAATAATAAAAAACTTCATTCAAATGCATGAAAAAATTTAAAATTTTTTATTATTAAAACCCCCGGCCCTGTTTTAAATTGAAATTCAAAAAACTCTTTAAATTTGTTATTCCAGAAAAAAATACCTTTTAAAAAAAAAATTTTCATGGTTCAACATATTTTTTTCTATTCTTTTTTTTCATTTCGTTTAAAAAAGTCATTTTTAATTTGTTTAAAAAAAAATTTTTTGTTTTAAAACCCCCCCAGAGAATTTTTAAAAAAGGCCCCTGAATCAAATTTTTACCAAATTAAAATTTTGGGGGCCTTTTAATAATTTATCAAAAAAAAATACGGTCCCCCGAAAGGAGCACCCGGGCCCGGGGTCGATTTAAAAGGGGGCAAATTCCTTTTTCAATTTTAAACATGAAGAAGGGAACCCTTTTCCGGTTACCCGTTCTTTTGTAAAATAATAAAACCCCTTTCAGTCCAATGAAATTTATTCCAGAAAAAAAAGAAAAAAAAATTTTCCCCCACCCCCAAAGCCCAAAAAAAATAAATATTTTTTTTTTAAAATGGGGACGGGGGTTTGAGTAACAGTTTAAAAAACCGTTTTTTTTCCCTTTTGAATTTTGAATAAAATATTACCCAAAATGAATGTTAATGAACAAATTTAAAATTTTAAAAATTTGTCTTTTGAAATTACTTTTTTTAAAAAAAAATTTTTTTTCGATTTTTTAAACCCCTGATATTGTTCAAAAACCCCAAATTTTGAAAAATACCTTTGACAAAATTTCGAAACCCCTTTTTTTGGAAAAAATTGCCCTTAATTTAATTTTGACAAAAAAACTTTTTCGACCAAAAATCCTTTGAATAAAATTTGCCAACAACCGCCCCCAAAATTTGGGGTTTGATTTTACACTCTTTTGGGGAACCCGGGTTTATAACCAAATTTTTAAACCCCAAAAACAAGGAACTTTTTTAAAATTTTTTAATAGAATCGACGATAAAAATTCCCTACATTTTGGGTTTTTAAAAAAAATTTATGAATTTTTTTCAAAAAAAATCGGGGCCGCCAGTGTTTTTCGGCAAAAAAAAATTTAAAAAATGATTTTCCTAATTTTAAAGAAAAATTTCCCCAAAAAAATTTTTAAAATGAAATTCCCCAATTTTTTTAACCCGGAAAAAAAATTTCCCATTTTTAAAAAATTCTTTTAAAAATTTTTTTTCCTCTTTTGGAAAATTGAAAAATGAAAGGCCGTCAACTTGTTTTTCAAATATTTTTTCCCGGGAAAAAAAAACATCCTTTTAATTTAAATTCATATTGGGTTCCAAAATTCTTTAAAAAACCCTTTTTGGGTTGAGGGGGGGCTTTATTATAAAATAGTTACAAAAAACCCCTTTTTCCCGGGGAGGAAAACAATATAAAATTTTTTTCAACCCCCTTATTTTTAAAATTAATTTTAAAATTTTTTTTAAAATTTTTTGAGGGGGTTTTGTTTAGTTTTGGGTTGACTGAAGGGGTTTTCCGAAGGGGGTATATATTTTAAAAAGGCCCTATAATATATTTATATTTTATAATATATCCCAAAAAGGGGTAAATAAATATATATATATATTTATATATATATATATATATATATATATATATAAATAATATATATAATATATATATATATTTAATATCCCGTTTGGACATACCGCCCACGAATCCAGACCCAAACTTTCGAACTCGACCCGACCTGGGTTAAGGTTTTTAAGAAAACGTCTGGGGGGTTTGGGGCGCACACGGGACGAAATAAGGCCGGGGGCAAAAAAAACGGTAAAATGAAGTTTTTTTTATTGATTTAGTTCCATCACCAGCTTAGGCGGGCTTGGTGGAGAAACATATGGTAATAATGCCATGCATTTTGCAAGAATACCAACCCGAAATTTTACAGGGGCCTTATAGTGTTGACGAAGTTTCAGCAGCAAGTTTGAACCCATTGTCGATAGATGTAATTTTTGATTATTTTAGGATACTTTTTGTCACGGAAAAAATATTTGAAAGACTAATTTGTTGACAGCACTGTTCACTGTATTCCTAAAAAAAATTCCTACCAATAAACATTGAGCAACAAACAATTATTTAAAAAAAATATTTTAAAGGTCAGCTTTTGAAAATATTTTTTTTAACTTGCTTCCGGTTCAAAACTTGTTAGTGAATTTCGACCCATTTAGTAGTTTGATTAATTTGAAATTTGGCAGTTTTTCATAATTGGTGAAATGCAATTGAATTTCGTTACCGAAAAAACAAATGGCGGCTCCGGAATTTTGGGGGGAGATTATGTTTTTTTTCAAAATTCATAAATTCAATATGACGGCTCCAAGATGATGTACGAGTTTTGTGATTATGGTTCGATTCTATTGAAAATTGGAGGGGTTTTTGATATTGGGGACAAAAAGTTTTGTGGTTATGGTCCGATTCATTCAAAATTGGTGTGGAGGTTTTTGGGGGGCAAAAAATTTAAAGGAAGAGTTTTGTTTGAAGTCCGATTCTATTAAAAAAAATTGGTGTGAGGGTTTTTGTGGTCGGAGATTATGATTTTTTTTAAAATTCATTAATTCAAGATGGGGAAGTTTTTTTCATGGTCCGGTTCATTCCAAACTGGGTATAGGGGGTTTTTGAGGTAATTGGAATTTTGTCAAAAAAATTTTTAGATGGCGGAGGAGTTCTGGGTTTATTGAACGATTACATCAGAGGTTTTAAAAGTCGGAAAGTATAATTTTTTTTAAAATTGATAAATTTTAGATGAGGTTTAATAACTGAAATTAATTGAATAAAAAAAACATTGAAAACATTCATTAAT
>JAFIRS010009289.1:0-10637 GCA_018342105.1 Gonioctena quinquepunctata | reverse complement strand
TGTATTATTTCATTATTGATCCATTCGTATCATTATCCGTTTCGTTCTTTGTTTCCTTTTGTTTAATTATCTCATCATACCCATCTTTCCCCAGGGTATCCTTCATTAAAATTCCACCCAAAGTATCCTTTGTACCCCTATGATCCTATTACCCCTATTGCCTTGGTTTTCTATTTGTTTTGATTCCCTTTTCTTCCGTTTGTTAAAATTTTACCGGTTTTTTCACTATAGTTTTTTTTCAAAAAAACTATATTCCCCGGGGCCCTATTTGGCCGGTGTGCATATATTCCGCTGGGGATGGCCAAACGCTAAAACCCCACGGATGGCACACAGTTTCTGGCTATATATTGTCACTTTTGGGGGATTGATTGGGGTATCCATCTGTTGGTTCTTTACCGAAAAATTTGAAAAAGAAAGGGGTTTGGTTAACTTCCCCTTGGGATAGGGCCCCAATTACTGAAACCCCTCGGGGGATTTGGGCGGGAGGGGCCTAAAAGTTAGAGGGAAATAAAAAAAAAGCCTCTTTCAAGGCGTTGGTGGTTGTGTTGGTGATAATATTTTTGGGGTACATTTGTTGGGCCCTTTTTGGAAAGTGGTGTAAAATGCGCTTTTTTCGCAATTAATGTTAAATATTTTTTTTAAAAAATATTTTTTGTATAATTCGGAAAAAGTTGGGAAAAAATCAGGTAAAAACCGAAATTAATATTTTTGCGGGGGGTTAACCCTTTTGAAAATTTTCGATATAAGGCCGCCTTTTGGGCGTCTCCCCTTTTTCCCTTTTCTTTTTTTTGAACGTATTCTCATACCCTATCATATCCTATGGTATCCTTTATCCATTCCTATCAATCGATCCTATTGTATCTTGTATCCAAAATTTTTACCTTTGTTCGTTTATTTCCATTCCGTTTGTTAAAACTTTACCTAGTTTTCCTATAGTTGTTTTTTCTTAAAAACTTTTCCCATCGGAAGGCAAACAGCTATATTCCGGCTACGTTTCAAACCCTATATTCCCAGCTACAGATGGCCAAACAGCTATATACCCCTCCCGGTCCATCAGTTTCTGGTATTTTTGGGGATCGGGGGGAGATTGATTGGGGGGTATCCTTATCTGTTGGTTCATTTACCTAAAAAAATTTGAAATTTAAGTAAATTTTTAGTTTTATAAATTAGGATAGGGACCAATTACTGTTAACCCTCGGGGTTTTGGGCAAATTAGATGTATGATGCTGTTAAATAAAAAAAAAAAGCCTCTTTCAAGGCTTTGGGTTGGTTTGGTGATAAATATGGTTTAATTTTTTTTGGGCGTCCCTTTTGGAGGGATCGCAAAATCCCTTTTGGTTTCAGCAAATTTTAAAATTTTTTTTTCAAAAAATATATTTTGTAAATTCGGAAAAAAGTTCAATAAATCTAGGTGAAAACCTCGAAATATAGTATTTAATTGCAATTGGGGGGTTCCCGGGCTTTTGAAAATTCCGACCTATAGACCCCATTCTGGGCGTCTTTTCCCTTTCATTCCTTTCCTTTTTTTTTAAAACCCCTTTTACCCTATTTTTTATCCTATCTTTTTACCCTTAAGTATCCTTTTTGGGGTATTTCCAAAAATTTCCCTTTTTTCCCTTTTTTTTTGGTATCTATATACCCTATCTACCCCTTTATAAATTTCTTTTTCCATCTACCCTTATCCTATGTACCCCTTTTTACCCTTCCATCGTTTGTTCCGTTTTTAAAACTTACCGGGTTTTTTTTCACTATAGTTCGTTTTTTTAAAAAAAAAAAATTTTCCCCGGTACGGAAGGCCAAACAGCTATATTCCGGCTGCAGACCAAACAGCTATATTCGCCGCGGATGGCCCAAACAGCTATATACCCATCTACGGATGGAACACATCTAGTTTTCTGGCTATATTGTCACTCTTCGAGGGGGATTGAGATTGATTGAGGAGTATCCTTATCTGTTCGGTTCATGTTACCTGAAAATTTGAAATTTCAAGTAAGTAGTTTAAGTTAACATTATACCCAATTGGATAGGGACCAATTACTGTTAACCTCCTGCGGTATTTTCGGGCATGGTGCCATATAGATAACCTTGTTCTTTGTTGACATAAGTAAAAAACCTCTTTAAAGGCGTTGGTGGTTGTGTTGGTGATAAATATGGTTGGTACATTTGTTAAGCGTCCTTTTTCGGGGGAAATGCCGTTTGGCCCATTTCAGCAAATTCATGTTTAAATATTATTTTTCATAAAATATATTTTGTATAATTCGGAAAAAAGTTCGAATGAAATCTAGAGTGAAAACACTCGAAATATAGTATTGTAATTGCGAATTGCAGGGTTACGCCCCTTTTGACAATTCCGACATATAACGAGCCGCCATTGTAGACGTCTCGTCTCGTTTCGTTTCCTTTCCTTTTGGTCGAATCGTATCTCATCATATCCTATCATATCCTATCGTATCCTATCGTATCCATTCGTATCCAATCGTATCCTATTGTATCCTATCGTATCCTATCGTATCCTATCGTATCCTATTGTATAGTTTCGTTCCATTCCGTTTCGTTCCGTTTCTTTAAAACTTACCTGAGTTTTTTTTTCACTATAGTTCGTTTTCCTTAAAACAACTATATTCCCGGCTAAGGAAGGCCAAACAGCTATATTCCCAGCTCCGGATGGCCACACAGCTATTTTCCCCGCTACAGATGGCCAAACAGCTATATACCCGGCTACGGATGGCACACATCTAGTTTTCTGGCTATATATTGTCACTCTTGGGGGGATTGAGGATTGATTGGGGGAGTATCCTTATCTGTTGGTTCATGTTACCTGAAAAATTTGAAATTTTAAGTAAGTAGTTTAAGTTAACATTATACCCAATTAGGATAGGGACCAATTACTTTTAAACCCCCTCTGGGGTATTTGGGCATGAGTGCCATATAAGATGTATGATGCTGTTGACAAAAAAGTAAAAAGGCCCCTCTTTCAAGGCGTTGGTGGTTGTGTTGGTGATAAATATGGTTGGTACATTTGTTAAGCGTCCTTTTGGAGGTCGTGTCTGAAATGCCGCATTTGGCCCATTTCAGCAAATTAATGTTAAATATTTTTTTTCATAAAATATATTTTGTATAATTCGGAAAAAAGTTCGATGAAATCTAGAGTGAAAACACTCGGAAATATAGTATTGTAATTGCGAATTGCAGGGTTACGCCTTTTGACAATTCCGCCCTATACCGACCCGCCATTCTAGGCGTCTTGTCGTTTCCTTTCGTTTCTTTTATTTCAATGATCTCGTCATATCCTATCATATCCTATCGTATCCTATCGTATCCATTCCTATCCAATCGTATCCTATTGTATCCTATCGTATCATATCGTATCCTATCGTATCCTATTGTATCGTTTTGTTTCCATTCCGTTCCGTTTCGTTTAAAACTTACCTGAGTTTTTTTTTCACTATAGTTCGTTTTTCTCAAAAAACAACTAAATTCCCGGCTACGGAGGGCCAAACAGCTATATTCCCGGCAACGGATGGCCAAACAGCTATATTCCCCGCTACAGATGGCCAAACAGCTATATACCCGGCTACGGATGGCACATATCTAGTTTTCTGGCTATATATTGTCACTCTTCGAGGAGGATTGAGATTGATTGAGGAGTATCCTTATCTGTTCGGTTCATGTTACCTAAAAAAATTTGAAATTTTAAGTAAGTAGTTTTAAGTTAACATTATACCCAATTAGGATAGGGACCAATTACTGTTAACCCTCTGGGGTATTTGGGCATATAAGATGTATGATGCTGTTGACATAAAGTAATAAAAAAGCCTCTTTCAAGGCGTTGGTGATAAATATGGTTGGTTCATTTGTTAAGCGTCCTTTTAAGAGGAGGTCGTATCGTGAAATGCCGCATTTGGCCCATTTCAGCAAATTAATGATAAATATTATTTTTCATAAAATATATTTTGTATAATTCGGAAAAAAGTTCGAATGAAATCTAGAGTGAAAACACTCGAAATATAGTATTGTAATTGCGAATTGCAGGGTTCGCCCTTTGACAATTCCGACCTATAGAGCCGCCATTCTAGGCGAGATCGTATCCTATTTATCGTTTCGTTTCCTTCGAATCGTTTTGAATCGTATCCTTATCCCTCGTTATCCTATTGTATCCTATCGTATCTTATTGTACCCATTCGTTCCTATCGTACCCTTTCGTATCCATTATCCTATCGTATCCTATCGTATCGAATCGTATCGTTCTATCGTTTCCTTTTGTTTGAATCGTATCTCATCATATCCTATCATATCCTATCGATCCTATCATATCCTATGGTATCCTATCGTATCCTATCGTATCAATCGTATCAATCGTATCTATCGTATCCTATCGTATACTATCGTATCCTATCGTATCGTTTGTTCCATTCAGTTTACAAACTTACCTGGTTTTTTTTTCTCTATAGTTCTTTTTTCTTAAAAACAACTATATTCCCACTACCAAGGCCAAACAGCTATATTCCCGCACAGATGGCCAAACAGCTATATTCGGCTACAGATGGCCAAACGGCTATATACCCGGTACGGATGGAACACATCTAGTTTTCTGGCTATATATTGTCACTCTTCGAGGGGGATTGAGATTGATTGGGGAGTATCCTTATCTGTTCGGTTCATGTTACCTGAAAAAATTTGAAATTTTAAGTAAGTAGTTTTAAGTTAACATTATACCCAATTAGGATAGGGACCATTACTGTTAACCCTCTGGGGTATTTAGCATGAAGTGCCATATAAGATGTATGATGCTGTTGACATAAAGTAAAAAGCCTCTTTCAAGGCGTTGTGGTTGTGGGGATAAATATGATTCGTACATTTGTTAAGCGTCCTTTTGGAGGGTCGTATCGTGAAATGCCGCATTTGGCCCATTTCAGAAAAATTAATGATAAATATTTTTTTTTCATAAAATATATTTTGTATAATTCGGAAAAAGTTTGAATGAAATCTAGTGAAAACACTCGAAATATAGTATTGTAATTGCGAATTGCAAGGTTACGCCTCTTTTGACAATTCCGACCTATAACGAGCCGCCATTCTAGACGTATCGTATCGTATCTATCGTTTCGTTTCCTTTCGAATCGTTTTGAATCGTATCCTATTGTATCCTATCGTATCCTATTGTATCCTATCGTATCTTATTGTATCCATTCGTATTCCTATCGTATCCTATCGTATCCTATCGTATCCTATCGTATCGATCGTATCGTTCATATCGTTTCCTTTTGTTTCGAATCGTATCTCATCATATCCTATCATATCCTATCGTATCCTATCATATCCTATGGTATCCTATCGTATCCAATCGTATCCAATCGTATCCTATCGTATCCTATCGTATACTATCGTATCCTATCGTATCGTTTCGTTCCATTCCGTTTCGTTCAAACTTACCTGAGTTTTTTTTTCTCTATAGTTCGTTTTTCTTAAAAAACAACTATATGCCCGGCTACACAAGGCCAAACAGCTATATTCCCCGCTACAGATGGCCAAACAGCTATATTCCCGGCTACAGATGGCCAAACAGCTATATACCCGGCTACGGATGGAACACATCTAGTTTTCTGGCTATAAAAAATTTAAATTTAAGTAAGTAGTTTTAAGTTAACATTATACCCAATTAGGATAGGGACCAATTACTGTTAACCCTCTGGGTATTTGGGCATGAAGTGCCATATAAGATGTATGATGCTGTTGACATAAAGTAAAAAAAAAGCCTCTTTCAAGGCGTTGGTGGTTGTGTTGGTGATAAATATGATTCGTACATTTGTTAAGCGTCCTTTTTGGAGGGGGTCGTGTCGTGAAATGCCGCATTTGGCCCATTTCAGCAAATTAATGTTAAATATTATTTTTCATAAAATATATTTTGTATAATTCGGAAAAAAGTTTGAATGAAATCTAGAGTGAAAACACTCGAAATATAGTATTTTAATTGCGAATTGCAGGTTACGCCCCTTTTGACAATTCCGACCTATAACGAGCCGCCATTCTAGACGTCACGTCTCGTTTCGTTTCCTTTCCTTTTGTTTCGAATCGTATCTCATCATATCCTATCATATCCTTTCGTATCCTATCGTATCCATTCCTATCCAATCGTATCCTATTGTATCCTATCGTATCCTATTGTATCGTTTCGTTCCATTCCGTTTCATCTAGTTTTCTGGCTATATATTGTCACTCTTCGAGGGGGATTGAGATTGATTAAACTTAAATGATATATCATTCAAAAGTGACAGGGCAGTCAAGATCAAAATAAAATAATAAATTTCACATAGGAAAACAGTAATTCAAATATTGAAACTCACTATACGGAAAAGTTAAACATCTCAAGTGGTGTTTGTTGATTCGGATGCTGCAGTGCTTTCACCATTTCAGAAGAGATTGTGCTGTGTATTAGTGAACCTGACATATTCACAAAAACGTCATTTTGGAAAATGTTAGCCCAGGTAAATTAATCAAATTTGAAATTACCAATGAATTAAAAATGCCTAGACGGAAAGGAAAAAAACTTTCTAATGCTAATGCTGATGAGGAGGATCAGTCTTCGGACTACATTCAAATCAATTATGAGGAAACTCCAGATAAGTTGAAAGAATTAATGGAAATAATCACTAAACTCAAGAACGAGAACATACATTTATGGAAAATTAATGAATGAAAAAGACAAAAATATTAATAAGAAAATAAAAAAAAACTAGAAAAGTTATTCAAAATGAATGTTATGTCATATGCAGAAATCACCAAGAATAACTTGAAAATATTACCACAAAAAATATTGAAACATTCACAATCCGTCCAAAACAATTCAACCTACTATCAAAACCCAAAAAGATTTGAAAAATAATATTAATATAGGAAAACTGAATATCTCCATTGACTCGGTAAAGTTTGTGAAAAAATGGGGTATAGAAGTAAGCTGTAAAAATAATGGTGACACCGTGAAATTAAAAGAAGAAATTGAAACGAAAATGAACAACCAATATAATATTATTACTTGAGAAATTGACAAATCCCAAAATCATAATTACTGGACTTCGATTGGAGAAAGAAATGGATAAAGAAGAATGGAAAAAAAAAATTAGAGAACAAAATGATATCAATGAAAAAGATCATCTGAAGATAAATCATGAGAGTTCGTAGAATCAAAGAAGTGCTATACAATTTACGCTGAAGTCAATGGAAACCTATTTCATAAAATTATCAATAACTCTGATCAAAAGTTGTTTTGATTGGCAAATATGTAAGGTATTTGATGGAAACAAAGTAACACAATGCTTTAATTGTTTCCAATTCAACCACAGTGCCCATAAATGCCAAATATTTCTTTGTGCCCCTACTGTGCTGGCAATCACAAATTGGAAAGTTGTCCACAAACGAACACTAGCAACCACCAGTGCGGAAATTGTATATTGTCAATTCAAAATATAAGACGAAATATGACACCAAACATTCGGCAGATAACCAATTGTGTCCTACCTTTGAATATTACAGAAAAATATTTCAAGTCAATAAACTATGGCCTTACAAAGTAACGTGAATGTTCCAGACATCTCTTTACATTAGATCATAACATCAAACTTCATGAACTACCATCGATTTCTGACTTCAATTATATTGAACAAAAACATTTCAAAATATTATACCTAAATTCAAGGTCAATCAAAAACAAAATGGATGATTTAGAAGTGATGATCAATGAACTGAAATTGAAATAATTATAATAACGGAAACTTGGTTGAGAAAAAGATGAAAGAAAAATATTACAACTTTGAAGGTTTTTCTTCCATATATTCTCAGCAGAGAAAAAACGTGGTGGCGGCGTAGGTATTTTCATCAAGGAAAATATTGAATTTGAAATTGAAGAAAAAAAAGGGGATGTACTGTCGTTTATTGTGGTAAAAATCAAATTTTTAAATTTGTTGTTATGTGGCTTATATCGTCCTCCTAATTTAAGTAAAAAAATATTTTTTGAATTCATGGATGAAACCCTTGAAAATCTTAACCATCACAACTCTGAGATATTGTTTTTTGGCGATATGAATATCAATATTCTATCTGATAATAAGGAAACCAAAGAATTGATTGATATCTATAATTCCAATCATTTAATATTGGTCAATAAGATAATTCCAACAAGAGAAATAAATAATAGTTCAACTCTAATTGATCATTTTCTAATGAATTCAAAAAGACATATGAATTCTTTATCACCAATACTTCACTCAGCGACCACAAAATGTATATCACATGTATAAATACACAACCTACAACAAACAAAAATAAAACTGATTATATTTCTGTAAAAAAATTCAATCTTGAAAGATTAAAAAAGGAACTAATAAATTTAAATCATACAATTCACTTTTATAATAATCCAAATGAAGCATATATACAATTATTAGAAGTTTTTGACTCCTGTTCATTCATAAAAAAATATAAATGTAAAAAAGAATCTAAGCCATGGTTTGATGATCACATAGCGAAATTGATAAAAGAACGTGACAAATACTTCTACAAGAAAAAAAAGCCCACTTTCAGATAACTTTTTAGAAAAATATTCTCATCTCAATAAACTTGTTAAAAAAATCTCTAGAGAAAAGAAATTCAAATATTATCAAGAGCAATTCACCAATTCCACTCCCAAGGTAGTATGGAATGGTATAAATTCCTTGTTGCATAATACATCAAATCACAATAATCATAAATATGTTAAAAGTTTGGAATCAAACGATGTTAAAATTGAAGATCAATCAAAATATGTAGGGCATTTAATATTCACTTTGTAAATATCGGAAGAAATTATCATCTGCTATTCCCAAAACGTTTGAACCTGTTAATGATATATCAAGTGTTTCATCCATGTTCCTGAAACCTATCAGTATATCTGAAATCGAAGGAGTCATTGAAAATTTAGATCCAAAAAAAGCTTGTGGTTATGATAAAATTAGTGTAAGAATTGTTAAAGCAGTCAAATTCGAAATATCACCAATTTTATTCTTTATCATCTCAAAATCATTTGAAAAAGGTATAGTACCAAATGCTATGAAAATTGCGAAGGTGTCACCAATTTACAAAAGTGGTAGAATAAATGATTCAAATAATTATAGGCCAATTTCTATTCTTCCAATTTTTTCGAAAATTTTAGAAAAACTGATGCATGTAAGACTTTTTGATTATCTTGAAAATAATAATCTACTATACGAAGGTCAATATGGTTTTCGCAAATCCAGGGACACAGAGGTGGCAACGATGGATGTTATTACCGAAATTCAAATTCAAATTGATAATAATAAAAAATGTAGTATGTTATCCTTGGACTGTGTGAAGCCTTTGATACTGTTGATCATGAAATTCTACTAAAAATTATTTAACATTGGAATCAGAGGAAACCTTCTCAATTGGTTCAAAATTATTTGTATAATAGAAAACAGTATGTTCAAATGGGAAATCATCAGAGTTCTTTAAAAATATAAAGTGTGGAGTACCACAAGGTTCCATTCTTGGTCCTGTACTATTCTTAATATATATAAACAATCTTTCAAAATTAAAATTAGAAGGAAGTATGAAATTATTTGCTGATGACACTACAATTATGTACTTTTCGGACGATTATAAAAAAATACAAAACTACATGAATAATGATATAAAAAAAATTTTCATTTGGCTACAGCAACATAAATTGACCATTAATTTCAATAAATCTTCCTACATGAATATTTCTAAAAGAACAATTGACACTCCCACCAGTTCCATTCATTTCGAAAAAAATATCATAAATTACACTAAATCAACAAAATTTTTAGGACTTCATATCGATGAAAAAAATTTTCATGGAACAAGCATATCGAAAAAATTGGAAGAAAAAAATCACCTCTTATAGGCATTCTTTAAAAATAAAAATTATATACCACTAAAATTTTTAAAAAACATTTATTTTGTTTAATTTATTACACTTGCAGTATCTCATTTCTATATGGGGAACTGCAAAAAAATTCTATTTTAAAAACCATTAAAATCATTACAAAATAAATCAATAAAATGTATATATAAATTACCACATCTGGGAAACCCAAAAATAAATTTGTATAAACCAAAAGGGCTTTTGAATTTAAATTCTCTTTATAAACTCAAAATATGTTGTTTCATTCATTTTTTTCAAAAATAAAATAAAAAAAAAATTTAATATAAAGTTTTACTGAAATGGACAAAATTCATAATCATGCCACTAGGGCAAACAAATTTTTATCCATTAGTAATGTAAATCCGAAATTGGAAAAGTATTTACCATATGGAATAATTATTTATAATTCAATTCCTAACAACATAAAAAAAATTAAAATAATGGCGAAATTCAAAATCGAAATGAAAATCCTTAATCAACTGATAAAATTTATAAATATGTTTTTTTATTTACAAATCAAAATAATTAAAAATGTTTATTTGGTTTCACCTTATTATATATACTTTGTTGAACTATTCGTTTTGACTACTTCCATGTTGTATATGTATTTTTTTGTTTTTCTTATAACTAGTTTAGTCCCTAATCATAAACATGTAATGTTTCTTGGGACAATAAATTTTTTTTTATTATTTTTTAT
>JAFIRS010009288.1:0-10638 GCA_018342105.1 Gonioctena quinquepunctata | reverse complement strand
ATGTAATTCATTTGATCTCTCCGAAGATAATAATCTGATCATAGCAATAATGCACAAACACTCGAAACTAAGAAAAAAGTATCACATTTCCATTGAATTGCTCTTGAAAAAAGTTGATTTTTCTTGAGATACGACAAGGTTATCTATGTACAGGTTTTCGATTCGTTAATTCATGGTCCGCTAGATTGAGGAGCTATTCTGATAATATACGCTCGAAAAAAATACATTTCCGAATTTCCACCGTTCTGAAAATACACCAGGTGCAACGTATTTATTAACCGACGAAACCAAAAAGGAGGAGGTTCTCCATTCGACCCGTATATTTTATGTTTTTCCATCATATTTTTTTATGTATGATCACGCATAACTTTTCACTGAGGCGTCCGATTCCGATAATTCTTTTTTCAGTGGATAGGGTGTACTTCGAATTTGGTTCCATTTGAATTTAAAAGATGAAATCCACCCCTAAGGGTAGCGAAATGGAGGATATTGATCACTCACCCTCTGAATTCTGGTCCGTTAACCGATTCTATCAGGCATAACTTTGTACTGGGTTCTTCGTTTGGATGATTTCGTTAACCGATTCTATCAGGCATAACTTTTCTGGGTTCTTCAATTCGTACTTTTACTAGTGAACATTGGCACACACATACGTAGTTGACAATGACAGATCGCTACTGACATTATTCTTGTTCCGTCAAAATCAGTATATTTTATGAGAGGATGAAATGATATACAAAGTAATGAAATAAACTAACCAGAACAACGAAAATAATTTATATTACAACAAATAGTAAAAGTAGATAATCATTTTGACTGGTAATAGTTGAAGTAAGGTGGGTAAGTAAGTATTTTGGAAGTAATCGAAAAACAAGTAGGTAGTAATTGGTAGATTTTAGCCACAAAGAATTGAAGGTGAAAGGTCTTTAATCAGAACTGATTAGAATGAGTAAAAATAAAACTTTTAACAAAATATAAAATCGATAAAGAGGAATTAAAATAAATCTTTCTATGTCAATGATATTGATTTCCTAAATAGTAACTGATTTTGAGTCGGCGCCAAACAAACTAGCAATTGAATTAGGTGAAGCGTAAAATGATGGCAGCGAGATGCACGGCTGCGTTTTGATGACTTCTTTCATAGATCTTCGATAATTGTTTGTTTGGCGCCGACTCAAAATCAGTTACTTACATTAGTTTAGGAGCTCAATTATCATTTAGACTAAAAAGGTTTATTTTATTTTTTGCTTTTCAGTTGATTTTTTCGTCGGTTTAATTCTTTGTCAGAAAGTTTTTATTTTTTACTTTTCAGTTCCGTATTTCGTCGGTTTAATTTTTTGTTAAAAAGTTTTTTTAGACCAGAGTTCCGAGCGTATGAGATTCAAATTTGGCAGGGGTGTTGGATAAAAGAATTGGAAAAAAAATCAATATTACATACTCTCCCATCACTTCTGATTTCACCGGAAACAACTTCAACTTGGGAATTTCACCCTGAATATTTTTACCTTTTCAGTTTTGATTTTCCAGAATAATTTTTATTTTTGCATCTAGAGAGCGTTGGACCCTCTTCAACCAATCTGCTGCACATTAGTGTGAAAAATATTATACAGTGTCCGTCATAAAGTTGGCTACATATGGTAAAGAAAATTATTATTGAAATTTCTGAAAAACTCCAATGCGGTCGTTTCTGCATGTCTGACAACTGAAAAATCTGTTGCGACTTATATCACGTGACCTCAGATTTGGTGGGAAATTAAAAAAAAAAGTTGTCTGTGGTGCCGAAAACTGGGTCAAATTGACAAGACATCGAAATTTTTTATCGAGAAAATGTGTTTGAAATCCAACGAAAACCATGTTGAAAAGGGAAACATTCCCAATTGAATATTGATAGAAATCTTTTTCTTCTCAGTTAGGGTCTTTTCAGATTATCTATCAGATGTAGTTCAATGTCCAGCGTGGCTTCAGCCGGGGAAGTAGTTGTTTTCTGTTAGACATTCACAAAAAATAACTTAATTTTTATCATGGATTTTTCAATTCACAGAAAAATGTTTCTATCAATATTCAATTGAGAATGTTTCCCTTCTCAACATGAATACCCCACAAGAGGTTATCTTGACGATGGAAGATAGTGACTAAAGTTTATTGTTCAGTCGCAGATAATTCCACATCTGATTTTATGAACATCCTGTTCATATTTTCAACAAATCAACCCATATACCAATTTTGAACCAGATTGAAAAATAAAATACCATTTTATTCCTCTACCCTCACTGAAATGTAGCAGACGATCTTCAAAATGAATGACCTGTATATGAATTAGCGTCTTCAAGTTGAAGAAAATTAGCTACTGTTTCAGGTACCTTACAAAACTGATTTTTACCCACAACCTGATTGATACATTTTCTATTGCGATATGCATAAAACAGGCGGCGATCCTTTGCTGCTGCTGGACGAAGGGCTATGTGCATTCTGTGAAATTTAATATATTCTTCAGTAACTGCAAATCTCCTGTTTACATCATTCTTTGTTTGCTTAGGTTTCACAATTAATAACGCTCCCGATTCTTCAATATCATCCAATGTTACCTGGCTGATTTCACAAATTCGACAAGCTCCTGCAATCCCCAATACAACAACCTTGGCCATCAAATAAACTTCATCGGGAGCATTATTCAAAAAAAAAACAATTTGTGTACTTGTAAAAATCGCATCTTTCTTGGACGTGTAACCTTTCCCATTTTGTTTCAGAAATGTAATTAGTTTGAAATATTTTGAAATGTCTACATTATTTTTGAATTGTAATATACTTTTAATCATTGAATAATTCGAACACACTGTTGATGGCTTTTGTTATTGTGCCAGTTCCGAAAAATAAGCCAATAACACCGTCTCGTAAATTTTCCGCGATTTAGCTGGCAATAATTTTTGTAACGTGTGTCAGAGAAAACTTGGAATCAGACATTTTTTTACTTTATATTATTCAAAATAACTACTGAACAACCACTAAGTTCGCAATTTTCAAATCAAATCACAGAATTAAATTTGATTACTTTAAAGGTTTCCTTAGCAACGCAGGTCTAATTATTGTCGTTATAAGTACAATGGCCTACCAGTTTGAAAATTCAAATTTCACATCGATAATTTTCTGACTTTAATATATTGTAATATGTTTTTTCGATATTATCGTCGTTTTTCCCGTCACAGAAAAAAATAGTGTATTATACACGGGAAAAATATTATATTTTAGCTCTCGAGCTGAAATCTAATACTTTTTTCCCTTGTATAATAAATAACTATTTTCATAATTAGTGGATTTGGGAATATCAAACCGCCATAGGTACTGAACTAGGCGGAAAAAACTGTCACATAATATTTTTAATCCTCAGATTGGTTGAATTGGGTCCAAAAATCTCATTCTACCAATTTTTCGTCTTAAAACTATGTACTGATCGTCCCTAGAATACAAAAAAAGAAAATTATATAGGGAATTCCATTTGTAATTCCAAAGTTGGGGTCGTTTCCGGTGAATCTTTAGTTAGAAAGTATGAAATATTGCATTTTTTTCCAATTGTTCAATCCAACACACCTGCCAAATTTTGATCTCATACCCTCCGAACTCTTGGGGACCATGGCTCAATTTTGATTCCCATCAATTTTTTTGTACGATCGATATTTTCGATTTTACCTCAGTGAAAGGGAGGGGATGAAATGTTATCATTGTATTATCACGTTAATTGTTGATTTTACGAGAAAATTGTTGTACAAAGTTGTTTAAAATTGAATTTTCTACAATTTTGATCCCCATCAATTTTTTGTACGGTCGATATTTTTCGATTTATACCTGTGAAAGGAAGGGGATGAAATCTTATCATTGTATTATCACGTTAATTGTTGATTTTACGAGAAAAATTGTGTCGAACAAAGTTGTTTAAAATTGAATTTTCTACAATTTTAATCATCATTAATTTTTTGTACGGTCGATATTTTTCGATTTATACCTGTGAAAGGAAGGGGATGAAATCTTATCATTGTATTATCACGTTAATTGTTATTTTACGAGAAAATTGTCGAACAAAGTTGTTTAAAATAAAATTTCACAATTATCCATCAATTTTTGTATCGATATTTTCGATTTTACCGAAGGAGGATGAAATCTTATCATGTTATCACGTTAATTGTTAATTTTACGAGAAAATGTCGAACAAAGTTGTTTAAAAAATTTCTACAATTTTGATTCCATCATTTTGTACGATCGATATTTTCGATTTTACCGGAAAGGGAGGATGAAATCTTATCATTGTATTATCACGTTAATTGTTATTTTAGAGAAAAATGTGTCGAACAAGTTGTTTAAATAATTTCTACAATTTGATCTCACTTTTTCGATATTTTTGATTTTACCTGTGAAAGGGGGATGAATTATCATTGTATTATCAGTTAATTGTTGATTTTACGAGAAAATGGTAAAAGTTGTTTAAAATTGAATTTTCACATTTATTCTAATTTTGAGCGATATTTTCGATTATCCGTAAAGGAGGATGAAATCTTATCATTGTTATCACGTTAATTGTTATTTAAGAAATTGTCGAACAAAGTTGTTTAAAATAATTTCCAATTTTGATTCCATCATTTTGACGATCGATATTTTCGATTTTACCGTGAAAGGGAGGATGAAATCTATCATTGATTATCACGTTAATTGTTATTTAGAGAAAAATTGTTCGAAAAAGTTGTTTAAAATAAATTTTCACAATTTTGATTCCATCAATTTTGTAGTCGATATTTTTCGATTTATACCTGTGAAAGGAGGATGAAATCTATCATTGTATTATCACGTTAATTGTTATTTACGAGAAAATTGTCGAACAAGTTGTTTAAAATAATTTCCAATTTTGATTCCATCAATTTTTGTACGATCGATATTTTCGATTTTACCGTGAAAGGAGGGATGAAATCTACATTGTATTATCACGTTAATTGTTAATTTTAGAGAAAATTGTTGAACAAAGTTGTTTAAAATAATTTCTACATTTGATTCCCCAATTTTTTGACGTCGATATTTTCGATTTATACCTGTGAAAGGGAGGGATGAAATCTTATCATTGTATTATCAGTTAATTGTTATTTTGAGAAAATTGTTCGAACAAAGTTGTTTAAAATAATTTCTACAATTTATTCCCATCAATTTTGTAGTCGATATTTCGATTTATACCGTGAAAGGAGGGATGAAATCATCATTGTATTATCACGTTAATTGTTATTTTACGAGAAAATTGTTGAACAAAGTTGTTTAAAAAATTTTCTACATTTTGATTCCATCAATTTTTTAAGTCGATATTTTCGATTTATACCGTGAAAGGAGGGATGAAATCTTATCATTGTATTATCACGTTAATTGTTATTTTACGAGAAAATTGTGAACAAAGTTTAAATAAAATTTCTACAATTTTGATTCCATCAATTTTTGTACGATCGATATTTTCGATTTTACCTGTGAAAGGAGGGATGAAATCTTATCATTGTATTATCACGTTAATTGTTAATTTTACGAGAAAATTGTGTCGAACAAAGTTGTTTAAAATAATTTCTACAATTTTGATCCATCAATTTTTGTACGATCGATATTTTCGATTTTACCTGGAAAGGAGGATGAAATCTATCATTGATTATCACGTTAATTGTTAATTTTACGAGAAAATTGTCGAACAAAGTTGTTTAAAATAAAATTTTCTACAATTTTGATTCCCATCAATTTTGTAGATCGATATTTTCGATTTTACCGTGAAAGGAGGGATGAAATCTTATCATTGTATTATCACGTTAATTGTTATTTTACGAGAAAATTGTTGAACAAAGTTGTTTAAATAATTTTCTACAATTTTGATCCATCAATTTTGTAGGTCGATATTTTCGATTTATACCGGAAAGGAGGGATGAAATCTTATCATTGATTATCACGTTAATTGTTATTTTACGAGAAAATTGTGTGAACAAAGTTGTTTAAAATAAATTTTCTACAATTTTGATCCCATCAATTTTTTTACGATCGATATTTTCGATTTATACCTGTGAAAGGGAGGGATGAAATCTTATCATTGTATTATCACGTTAATTGTTAATTTTACGAGAAAATTGTTCGAACAAAGTTGTTTAAATTAAATTTTCTACAATTTTGATTCCCATCAATTTTTTGTACGGTCGATATTTTCGATTTATACCTGTGAAAGGGAGGGATGAAATCTTATCATTGTATTATCACGTTAATTGTTATTTTACGAGAAAAATTGTGTCGAACAAAGTTGTTTAAAATAGAATTTTCTACAATTTTGATCTCCATTAATTTTTTTTTACGGATCGATATTTTTCGATTTTTACCTCGTGAAAGGAAGGGGTTGAAATCTTATCATTGTATTAATCACGTTAATTGTTAATTTTACGAGAAAATTGTATTTGAATAAAGTATGTTTAAATAAAATTTTCTACAATTTTGATTCCTCAATTTTTTGTACGTTCGATATTTTTTGATTTATACCTGTGAAAGGGAGTGTATGAAATCTTATCATTGTATTATCACGTTAATTGTTATTTTCAAGAAAAAATTTTGTCGGAACAAAGTTGTTAAAATTAAAATTTTCTACAATTTTGATTCCCATCAATTTTTTGTACGGATCGATATTTTTCGATTTATACTTTTGAAAGGAGGGGGATGAAATCTTATCATTGTATTATCACCGTTAATTGTTAATTTTCCGAGAAAAATTGTTCGAACCAAAGTTGTTTAAAATAAATTTTCTACAATTTTGATTCCGATCAATTTTTGTATGATCGATATTTTCGATTTATACCTGTGAAAGGGAGGGATGAAATCTTACATTGTATTATCACGTTAATTGTTAATTTTACGAGAAAATTGTGTGAACAAAGTTGTTTAAAATAAATTTTCTACAATTTTGATCCCATCAATTTTTTGTACGATCGATATTTTCTGATTTATACCTGTGAAAGGGAGGGATGAAATCTTATCATTGTATTATCACGTTAATTGTTAATTTTACGAGAAAAAATTGTTCGAACAAAGTTGTTTAAAATTGAATTTTCTACAATTTTGATCCCATCAATTTTTTGTACTGGATCGATATTTTCGATTTATACCTGTGAAAGGAGAGGGATGAAATCTTATCATTGTATTATCACGTTAATTGTTAATTTTACGAGAAAATTGTGTCGAACAAAGTTGTTTAAAATAAAATTTTCTACAATTTTGATTCCCATCAATTTTTTTGTACGATCGATATTTTCGATTTTAAACCTGTGAAAGGGAGGGATGAAATCTTATCATTGTATTATCACGTTAATTGTTAATTTTACGAGAAAATTGTCGAACAAAGTTGTTTAAAATAAAATTTTCTACAATTTTGATTCCCCATCAATTTTTGTAATGATCGATATTTTCGATTTATACCGTGAAAGGGAGGGATGAAATCTTATCATTGTATTATCACGTTAATTGTTAATTTTACGAGAAAATGTGTGAACAAAGTTGTTTAAAATAAAATTTTCTACAATTTTGATTCCATCAATTTTTTGATCGATCGATATTTTCGATTTATACCTGTGAAAGGGAGGGATGAAATCTTATCATTGTATTATCACGTTAATTGTTAATTTTACGAGAAAATTGTGGAACAAAGTTGTTTAAAATAAAATTTTCTACAATTTTGATCCCATCAATTTTTGTACGATCGATATTTTCGATTTATACCTGTGAAAGGGAGGGATGAAATCTTATCATTGTATTATCACGTTAATTGTTGATTTTACGAGAAAAATGTGTCGAACAAAGTTGTTTAAAATAAAATTTTCTACAATTTTGATTCCATCAATTTTTGTACGATCGATATTTTCGATTTTACCTGTGAAAGGGGAGGGGATGAAATCTTATCATTGTATTATCACGTTAATTGTTAATTTTACGAGAAAATGTGTTCGAACAAAGTTGTTTAAAATAAATTTTCTACAATTTTGATTCCCATCAATTTTTTGTACGATCGATATTTTCGATTTATACCCGTGAAAGGAGGGATGAAATCTTATCATTGTATTATCACGTTAATTGTTGAATTTTACGAGAAAAATTGTGATCGAACAAAGTTGTTTAAAATTAATTTTCAAATTATCCCAAATTTTTTTTGATTTACCTGGAAAGGAGGATGAAATTATCATTGTATTATCACGTTAATTGTTATTTTACGAGAAATTGTTGACAAAGTTGTTTAAAATAAAATTTCACATTTTGATCCATCAATTTTGAGATCGATATTTGATTTTCCGTGAGAGGATGAAATCTATCATTATTATCAGTTAATTGTTATTTACGAGAAAATTGTGAAAAATTTAATAATTTCACAATTTTGATCCACAATTTTTAATCGATTTTCGATTTTACCGTGAAAGGGAGGATGAAATCTTATCATTGTATTATCACGTTAATTGTTAATTTTACGAAAAATGGTCGAAAGTTGTTTAAAAATTTCTACAATTTTGATCCATCAATTTGTAGTCGATATTTTCGATTTACGTGAAAGAGGATGAAATCTATCATTGTATTATCACGTTAATTGTTATTTTGAGAAATGTGTAAGTTGTAAAATTTTCTACATTTATCATCAATTTTAGTCGATATTTCGATTTATACCTGTGAAAGGAGGATGAAATCTATCATTGTATTATCATTAATTGTTATTTTAAGAAATTGTTGAAAAAGTTGTTTAAAATAATTTCTACAATTTTATCCATCAATTTTAGGTCGATATTTTCGATTACTGGAAAGAGGATAAATCTACATTGTATATCACGTTAATTGTTATTACGAGAAATTGTTCGAACAAGTTTTTAATAATTTTCTACAATTTGATTCATCAATTTTGTAGTCGATATTTTCGATTTTACCGTGAAAGGGAGGATGAAATCTTATCATTGTATTATCAGTTAATTGTTATTTTAGAAAAATGTTGAACAATGTTTAAATAATTTTCACAATTGATTCCATCAATTTGTAGTCGATATTTCGATTTTACCGAAAGGAGGATGAAATCTATCATTGTATTATCACGTTAATTTTATTTACGAGAAATGTGTCGAACAAAGTTGTTTAAAATAATTCATACAATTGATCCATCATTGTAATGTCGATATTTTGATTTTACCTGGAAAGGAGGGATGAAATCTTATCATTTATTATCATTAATTGTTATTTTACGAGAAAATTTGTTTCGAAAAGTGTTTAAATTGAATTTCTAAATTTTGATTCCAAATTTTTAAGTCGATATTTTCGATTTTAATCTTAAAGGAGGAAAATTTTATTATTTCATTAATTTTATTTTACGAAAATTATTCACAAAGTTTTTAAAATTAATTTTCTACATTTAGAGCATGAAATTTTTTGTAATTATATTTTAATTTTATCCGTGAAAGTGGATGAAATTTATATTGTATTATCTAATTTTAATTTCGAGAAAATTGTGATGAAATTTGTTTAAAGAAATTTTTACATTTGATTCAAATTTTTGACGTCGATATTTTGATTTTACTGAAGGGAGATTCTTATCATTGTATTATCATATAATTGTTATTTTACGAGAAAATTTGTTCGAAAAAGTTGTTTAACATGAAATTTTCTACAATTTTATTCCATCAATTTTTGTCTCGATATTTTCGATTTTACCTGTGAAAGGGAGGGATGAAATCTTATCATTGTATTATCACGTTAATTGTTGATTTTACGAGAAAATGTGTGAACAAAGTTGTTTAAAATGAATTTTACAATTTTGATCCATCATTTTGTACGTCGATATTTTCGATTTATACCGTGAAAGGAGGGATGAAATCTTATCATTGTATTATCACGTTAATTGTTAATTTTACGAGAAAATTGTTAAAAAGTTGTTTAAAATTGAATTTTCTACAATTTTATTCCATCATTTTTTGTACGATCGATATTTTCGATTTAACTGTGAAAGGAGGATGAAATCTTATCATTGTTATTTCATTAATTGTTAATTTTACGAGAAAAATTGTTCGAACAAAGTTGTTTAAAATAATTTTCTACAATTTTGATCATCAATTTTTGAAATGATATTTTCGATTTATCCGTGAAGGGAGATGAAATATCATTGTATACAGTTAATTTTAATTTTACAAAATTGTTGAACAAAGTTTTTAAAATGAATTTTCTACATTTTGAATGCATAATTTTTTGTAGATCGATATTTTCGATTTTACCGAAAGGAATGAAATTTAATTGATTTCATTAATTGTTGATTTTACGGAAAATGTTCGAACAAATTGTTAAATAAATTTTACATTTGATTCCTCAATTTTTTACGATCGAATTTTGATTTTACCGTGAAAATGGATGAAATTTATCATTATTTTACTTAATTTTAATTTTACGAGAAAGGTGACAAATTTAAATATTTCACAATTTTGATTCATCAATTTTGAGATGAATTTTCATTTATCCTAAAGAGGATGATCTATCATTGTATATCGTTATTTTATTTTACGGAAAATGGATGAAATTTTAATTGATTTCACAATTTTATCCAAATTTGACGGTGTATTTTGGATTTATACCTGT
>JAFIRS010009287.1:0-10647 GCA_018342105.1 Gonioctena quinquepunctata | reverse complement strand
CCTTCAAACTACTCGTTGATTGAAATGAAACAAAACATGTGTATTTCTAAAATATAGGCTATTGGTCATAAAGTTTTGAATCATTTAACAGACCCGGGACATTCTTCATTGAAAAAAAAAATCAAAATAATACCAAAAAAAAAATAAACCATTATAAACCATATAAAGTTTTGTATTGAAACATAAACACCAATAATAAATTACATATTTTAAGTTTATTCAGTTAACACTACTAATCAATGGAACTTTCTGAGAAACAAAGAAAAAAAAAAATTTAAAAATTTAGTTCTTTGGGATAATTGAAATGAGAAATTCATTTTGAAGTTATAATTAATTGTAAAACGGGAAAACAATTTTGAATTGAAATTTGGGGGGTTAGGTTCTAAGCAATTTCTGTAATATACATATTAGATAATTAGGTGTGAAGTTGAACTTGCATCCCCGGAATTTTTCGTGAAGGAAAATTTGAAGTTTGTTTGAAGGTTGTGACGATGGGGGTAACTTGATTATAAAGATGGTCGTCCGAACTGAGAGAATTGAGAATATGAAGGTTGTGATATCTGGTTTATTTTGGCACAGCATTCAACATTTCCAGAAAGCACGGATATTCCAAAATATTCCCGAATTTTTTTTTGGGATAAAAATATTTCAAAGGCCGGGGAATACATAAAATTTTGGAAATTCCTAAGTTTGGGGGGAAAATTTTTTAGATTTTTTAATTTTCCCATGGGGAATTTTCCCCGAAATCCAGAAATTCCAGAGATATTTCGAATATTCAAATATCCCCCCGAATTTTCCCTTTGGATCCAGAATAACCACAATTTTCCATGAAATTCCAGAAAGACAACCGAATTTTCCAGAACATACCCCAAATTCCGAGAATTTTCCGGAATTTCGGAAATGAATAATATTCCCCAAACCCCGAAGGGTTTCGAAAAAAAAACCATCCCCAAAAATTGAATTAAAAAAAAATAAATGATCCCATTTAAAATTCTTTTTATAATAGAACATTTTTAAAATGCTCGTTTGACGCCAAAAAAACATTTTAAAAAATAAGGAAACGTCATTATTTCCTCGAATTGCGAATTTTTCCCCCAAAAAACTTTGTTTGAAACGCACCCTCAAAGGGGAAAACAATTTTGTTTGAACGGGTTTCCCTTTTAAGCCATAAAAAAATATTTTTTTAAACCCCTTTTTCCCACACGGGGAAAAGCCCCCAAAGCGAACGATTAATCAGAAAACCTCAAAAAAAGCGATTATCAACCCCGTAGGAGTTTGGAGGCATTTTTCCGGCGTTTTTGTTAATCGTTTTTAAAATTTAGAAACGCCGAAAAAAATAATGATAACAAATTAGGAATGAAAAAAATTTTAAAAAACCGGGGGGTTTTTTGGAAAAAATTCAAAAGTATTTTTCAATAAAAAGCAAAGAAACCATAAAAAAAAACAAAGATGTAAAAAACCTTTAAATGCATTAAACCCCGATAGAGCGTCCCACGCGGAATAAAGTTTGGGGAAAGACCCCAAATTAAATTTGTCAGAAAAGGGTATTTCTTTTTCCGAAAACTTCCGTAAAAAATTTACCGCATTTTTTTCCCATTTTTTTCCTCCTTTAACCAAAAAATGGTTTTTGGGGTTTTTTCCATAAAAAGGGGAGAATATTCCATGAAAAAATAAAATTTCACCTCCCCGAATAAAACATTATTACGAATTTTCACGCGGTACCCGTATTTCCGAAAACCCGAGAAATTGGGGCATTCCCCCGAAAAAGTTTTGGGAATACCCCGAATATGCGGGACGAATAATTAAAAATTTCCCATTTCGAATATCCCTTCGGGATTTTTGCAGGAATACTGGCCTTTTTGTTCGGAAATACCAAATTTTCAGTAAAAACTTTCCCCCGGGCACGCTAAGACGCAAACCGCAGCTTAGGAAAACCCCCCCCCTTTGCCGTTGGGTTTACGTTCCCCAAAACCGATATTTTGAGGTGGGGTTTTAACGAAACTTTGGTTTATATCGTGCCCGACCCAAAACATTATACATTTGTTATGAGCCTTAGATTAAACCCCGCGGAAAAAACCAAAAAGAAGGGTTTCCCCCTTTTTTCGGCATACATTTTTAAAGAATTCATGTCATTTTCTTTTCTGAAGGATTCGATTTAAATTTAAAATAAAAACCATAAGGGAAAGCAGATAATACTTTTCGTTTTTTTAACGATTCAGGGAAAAAATTTTCTGCTCGATTAAATTTTCCAATGATGGGGAACCCATTTTGAAAGGAATTATATTTCCGCGAAAAATTTTTAAATAGAACCCCCTTTATTTTTTCCCGATTTACAAAAAAGTTTCGAAGAAACCCCAATTGTCAACATACGTTTGGGATAAACTGGAATACCCCCAAAACCCATTTAAATACCCCAGTCCCACGCCAAAAAGTCAATGGCCCTTGAAAGTCGGGCTCGGGAAACAAACCGCCTGACCACCGGATCCCCCCGGGAAAAATATAAATTCGAATTTCAGAAAAATTTTAAAAGCCGAGGCATACCGTGGAAGAGGAAAATTTGGGTTTTTCGGGTTTTTGACAATTTTAAAGACCAATTTTTTGGAAAATGGGAGATACCGCCCGAACCGCCGCCCCTACGCCCCGCCTTAAAAGTACAGTTCGCGTTTAGGAAAGGGGAAGCCCGGTTTCTTCGTTTTCCGGGAAAAGAAAAAGGGAACGTCATCACGCAGGCTTCGAGAAAAGAGAGGAAAGGGCCCGCGGGTACGCGCAAGGGGTGCGCGCAACAGCGTTATTTTCCCAGCAAAGGGGTAAACCGAAATTGCCGACGATAAAGGCGCGCGACCGGGTAGAAACGCCGTTTTAAAGGAAGGTATTGCCACCGGATCAGCATTCCCGGTCCATGGGAAGGTGGGAATCGCCAAAGGGGGCCCAAAGAACAAAGCCAAACGGTCGGGGAATAAATTAAGAAACATCGCGTTTTTTTCTACGTCCTTGCCCAAAAAATTTAAGGTCGCGAAGGGAAGGGAAAAAGAGGGTTGTCCGTTTAAAAAAGCCTTTTGGGACGTTCGGCGCAGGGAAAAACCGGTTCTTGGCGAAATAAAAAAGCGCGTAGCCCCCGTCGTCAGAGTAACAGGCTAAAAAATTAGTTATTTCAATTTGGGTCGTTACGAGACTGGCCTTTTTTTTTTTTACTTTCAGTTCCGTACGTGGTTTAATTTTGTTTAAAGTTTTACCCTAAATTTTATTTATAATATATAATATAATAATAATATAATATGATTGAGAAAAAAATTTTTTAAAAAAAAAAAAACGACAAAATTGGGGAACTAAAAATAAATAAAAAATTTTAAAACCCAAAATGGAAAATTTTGGTAAAACAAAAAACGAAATTCAAGGCAAAAGATGGCATTGAGTGCGGGTTTTTCTGAAATTTTGAAGAATTTAATGATTTTGTTGATTTTGGGGGGCCCCCCCCCGAAAATTAGTTATCTTTTATTTCGGATTAGTTACGAAAAAGGGGTTTTTTTTATTTTACTTTTCAGTTTGTTTTCCCGGGTCGGTTTAAAGGGAAAAAAGTTTTTTTTTTCTTTTTTATCAAAAAACCCAAATTTAAAACCTATTGTTTTTTTATTACTCCAAAAAAATTTTACCCCACCATTTCAACATTCCCCAACATTTTCCCATTTGTTGAAATCTTTCCCCATCCCCCAAGAATATAATGGTTTTGGGGTTTTGGAAACAGAAAAATAAAAATTAGCGATCCACCAACTACGATGTGGGGCCTTTTTAAAGGGTCTTTTCCCCCCTAAAAATTTTTGATTTCATTTTTTTTCCCCGGTTTTTTTCCTCGGCCCCCTTTTCAATTGGGGGGGAAAGGGACACGCCCAGGAGCCCCAGTGGGAAAATAACACCGGGGATCAATAAAAAGGGGGACAAGACTTGACGAGGCCAGAAAGGCCCCCCTTTACCCCCCCCTTGACGGGGTTTTTAACCCAGGTAGGTCGGGTTTTAATTGTTGTGAAAAAAAACGTTTCCGAAAAAAAAAAATTTTTTTAAAAACCCCTTTTTAAAATACAGGTCAGAAGGCTGACCGCCGTTATCAATTATAAAACCAAAAACCCACCAAAAGGGGACGGGAAAGTTAATCACTAATACATACAAGCAACAGGGTGACCACCTTTTTGAATAAATAAAAAACGCAGAATTACTCCGGGAAGGGTGGGGCTCAACCCGGGAAAGGGGATAACAACCAAAAGCAATGAAAGGGGTTAGTATGCACAAGAAAAAAACCAGAAGGAAAAACGGCTTTTCCCAAGTTCTAATCTTGGGGCAACAAAGTTTTTCGGGTGGCCAAGGTTAGGGAAAAGGGTGTGTGAGAGTTCGTTTTGTTCCGTGTGTAAGATATTTCACTTTTTTTTTGACGTTTTATCTCAGTTTGGCTTTATAGTAATTTTTTTGCCCTGTTACTATTTTCCCCGACCGTTAGTGTGGTTTTCCTTAGAACATGGCCCAACTGACGGCTTTTTAAAATTTTTTGGCTAACTAGGGGAAAAACCCAACCCCGGGTTTTTCCCCCCCAGTTTATCCTGGGGACCGTTAGTGTGGTTGCCCCCCGGGAAAATGGGGCCCCAAATGGGGGGTTTCTATACCTTTTGGCTAACTAGAGAAAACCAACTCAACGTTTCCACCCTTAGCTCTATCCCCCGCGACCGTTAGTGTTTTTGCCCTTTGGGAAAATGGCCCAATGACGGATTGTCCCATTCGGCCCACGGGAAAAAAAAAGATGTTTTCCCACTCCTAATTTATCCTGCGCGACCGTTAGGGGGTTTTTCCTCGAACAGGCCCAACTGACGGATTGTACCCACTTCGGCTGACTGGAAAAAATAACACGATGTTTCCTACTCCTAATCCCATTCTGGGGCGACCGTTAGTGGGTTGCCCTTTTGAAATGGGGCCCCAAATGACGGCTTCATCCACTTCCCCGGGTAACGGGGAAAAAAACACGGTGTTTCCTACTCCTAGTCCTGTCCTGCGCGACCGTTAGTGTGGTTTTTCCTTAGAACATGGCCCAACGACGGATTGTACCCACTTCGGCTAACTAGAAAACCAAAACTGTTTTACCCCACGGTACACCGTCGAACTCCCTTTTTCTATCCATGCGAGGCTCCCCGGTACTTTGGCATTTCCCCCATGGTTTACTCCGGGGGCACTAACTCGCGGGTGACGCCCCGATCTCAAACGGTTTTTGACCCCAAGTGTCCCTTTAAGGAGACCCCGGCGAGTCACGACGGTGAAGCTTGGTTGAATTGCCTGGTATCGTCCACTGGGGGGGTGCCTTTTTAACTCGTCTGTGGTCTCCGGGTATTTGCTCGAGCTCGGTGATCAACAACCCTTAAAAAAATCGCTGCCTAGAATATTCGTTTTCCTTTCCTCGAGTTTTCCCTCCACAAATGCCCTTTTGATTTGTGGATTTTAAAAAAGTTTTCTACAAATTTTTCGTAATTTACCCAGGTGTGACGTCAAAAGCTGCGTGCGATCCGAAAAACCGTCTGGTTTCTCGTTCCCCAGGAATGAATATGCCCCGACGTTTTTTTCCCAAACCGATCGATGTTGTTTCAATCATTCGTTATCGATTTGCTGGCGCGCGAATTCCAACGCCCGTATTTTAAACCCCCTCCGGACGGCGGTCTAGGGGGGATTTAGCCTATTTATCGGGTTAGGGGGATTCACGGATTTATCACGAACCTGAATGGATTTTTAGACCTATTATCACGATGGTGGAATTTAAACTGTACAAGGAGTTTTTTGGTTTGTAGAAAACGGAAAATGGACTTCGTCATAATGTTATAGTGAAAATCTTTTTCCCCATTTTTTGCGTAAGGGTATATAATTCCATTCGAAATCAAATATAGGTATACCCTATCTATTGAAAATAAGAATCATCCAAATCGAAGAACCCAAAACAAAGTTATCCGATAGAATCTTAAGAAACAAAACCAGAGGGTGAGTGATCAATATCCTTCATTTTACCCTTAGGGGGATTTATCTTTAAATTCAAATCGGACCACCTTCGAAGTACACCCATCCACAGAAAAAAAAAATTATCGGTATGGACGCCCAGTAAAAGTTATGCGTGATCATATATAAAAAAAATGATGGAAAAAAAAAAAACGGGCGACCGAGAACCCCCTCCTTTTTTTGGGTTTTTCGGTTAAAAAAAATTCCTGATGTTTGGGGGGCCCAAAACTCTAACATTTAAATTAATGTATAGATGTTCCTTGATCGATGGAACTGATATAACCAAAAAAATTTTGGATGACTTCAACCCCAACCCAAAAAAAACAGTTGACATTCCGGGGACATCAGCAACCATTTTTCAAATGCACAGCTGATTTGTCAAAAACCCAAACGCCATGGTGGTTGGGGCAATTAGCGTCGCCAAGGTTATGTAAATGACTCTTTTTTTCCAAAATGAACATTTCAAACGAAATAATGCATTTTGATCCAAAAACCCGCAACGAAATATTCCCAGAATATTCTCTAAATATCCCAAAAGAAAATATATTCCGAATATAAGGAAAAATTCCCAGATTTTCAATGCCTTAGATATTCCAAGAATATTCCAAATGCATATTCCCGAAAAATTTTCGAGAATGCCCCGAAAATTCTCGTGAGAATATTCCTTTGAATATTCATAGAATATTCCTGCGTGAAATTCATGGAATAACATGTATGAATATTCATAGAAAAATTAAAATTTTAAAATTCTTTTATTGTATATTCATGGAATATTCTCCCTTTTTTAAAGGAATGAACACCAAACCATTTTCGAGTTCAAAATATAGAAAAAATGAGAAAAAAAGGGAAAAGAGTATTTGATTTCAAACAGAGTTTCGGACAATGAAAAAAAAAACTAAATGACCAAATTATAATTGGTCGAAAAAAAAATGAAGTGCACTTCCCCGAAATAAACCATTCCCCCCAGGTCTGTCGTTCATCCGGTAGTCGTATGAACCCGATGGCAGAGTTTCGTTGAATGCATTTTAAATTACATTTGACATCTTTTTTTTTTACTAGTATGGGTTATTTTTTGCATATTTGTATGTGAAACTACTGTGTTTGGAATTGTTTCCCAAAATTTTAATAATCACCACAGTTTTATGTTAAATTTATTTCATTCCATAAAAATTTTCCCATTTGTATATCATGATCATTTCATTTTCGGCGTTTTTCAAAATGACTAGAAGAAAAGAAGCAGTGCTTGGTATAAGAAGTACACCAGGAAACTGAAAATATTCTAATGCAATTTTACACAAACCCGTCACAGCATGCAAAAGACAGTTGAGTAACGTTGAAACTGTTAGTGATAGAATGGATTCAAGTTTTTCTGATTCAGATAGCAGTAGTTCGATCTTGCAATTCTTGTTTTTCAGAGATATCCCGAGTGACAGAAGAAACGGGTTAAAAAAAATATGTGTTATTATTATTATAACTATATAGAAATAGACCTGTTCAAATTCATGTTGTTTCATTTCATTGTGGAAAGGCGCAGTCTGGGAAATCAAATGGTTTTTTTTCTGAGTGGAACCTTAAATTTTCAATCCACAAATACCTGAGGAAAAAAATAAGATTGCACTACTAAATAATTTTTGAAATGAAGTTTTATTTCTTGGCGAATGTAAGCAAATACAGGCATAATTGTAGATGTTCATATTATTGATGTAAAAGTGCCATTCAAGATTTTATATTTGAGGATACTCATGAGTTGTATTTTTTTTTATTTTCTTAATTTAATTAATTATCAGAATGTCACCGCGCAACTCAATGCCATCATTTTACGCCTTACCCAATTCATTTGCTTGTTTGTTTGGCGCCGACTCAAAATTAGTTACTTACATTAGTTTAGGAGCTCAGTTACTGAGACTAAGGTTTATTTTATATTTTACTTTTCAGTTCCGTATTTCGTCGGTTTAATTTTTTGTTTAAAAGTTTTTATCTCAATCATATTATATATATATATATATATATATATATATATATATATATATTAAGATTCCATTGAAAATTTCGATGGAATTTAAATTTAGCTTATGGAATGGAGTAGTGGAAAACAAAAAATGTTCACAAATCCACATTCTCTCCATGAAAAATTATTTCCTCAGTATGCCAAAAATACTTGTGGAAAATGTTATTCTTTCTACATTTCCATTTTGTCTGGAAATAAAAAATTTCCTTCGGATATGGAAATCAATGTTGATATTTCCCAATTTTTTTATTAAATTTTTACACAAAATGAAGGAGTAGACAATCAGAAATATCGTAATAAATATTCATACTTCGTCTGTGACTGTTTTTGTGTTGAAAGTGGTATTTTTACAAGATTTTATTCAGTTTCACTGGTTAGTTAGTTAGTTCGTTCGTTCGTTTGTTAGTTTGGGTCAAATCTTGCAAGTGAATTTTGACCAACTTCGTCCGATTGATTTGAAATTTGGCGGGAGTTCATAATTCCGGTGGCACTGCATTATAAAATTTTTGTTAGTGAAAAAAACAAAATTACGGCTGCAAGATAGCGGACAAGACTTGTAATTATGGTCCGATTTTATTCAAAATTGGTATCTAGGGGTTTTCGGGGTCGGCGATCATGATTTATTTGTCAAAATTAATAAATTCAACATGTCGGCTCCAAAATGGCGGACGGGTTCTGTGGATTATGGTCCGATTTGATTCAAAATTGGTATTTGGGGGTTTTCAGGGTCGGAGATTATGAATTTTTTTTCAAAATCCGTAAATTCAATACATATAAAATTAGGTTAGTAAATTTAAAATATCAATTTCTTTGGCTTTTACAAATTTGTTGATTCCTAATACTATCGTGTACCTTTTCCTTTTGATAATTCAAAAAGAATCGATTTTCAGATAGATTAGGAGAAAGCAAAAAATATATATTTTGCAGTAGTTATTGTGAAATTTCATGGAACTTTTGTTTGTGTCGTTAATTTTAGTACTAGAGCGAAATGTAGGTCTTCTATATCATTCAATTTTGACTTCTATAATTCACCTCTTCGACCTGCACCACTAATGGTGATAACTATTACAACCTACAATAATAAATATTAAATTTGCATGCTCAATATGTCAATTTTTCTGTGAAAATTACCTTTGTTAGTAGGTATATATTGTCCGGTGCTTCTTTTATGAATTGGTTAATTTTTTCGGATGTCAGGGTCCGTGCTAACTTCGCAAAATATCCGTCAGATTTTCATAAAAAAAAAGCTCAAACTTTTGCATACGTCGATATGTCAATACCATGATTAATAGTTATCCGAAATATGTCATAAGTGTAATTTCAGCAACACTGTTAGTTTTATATTTTGTCTTCCAGTCCATGAACTGTTTGCATGCAGTTTCATTTTGAGTGTATGGGTATTCGAGACAACAATGATGTCTAGTTTTGTTCAGAATATTATGGAACTCAACAGAAATAAATTTTCCGGCACAGATATATCATTTTCCGGCACACTTATGTCACATTTCAATTATTGTGAGAAATGATCAAAACTATGCAGAAAAACGTGCTTTGAACTATGGTTGTAGAAAAAATATTTTTAAAATATCAAAATTCAAAATTAGGTTTCATATATGAAATGGTATATTTTAGTGATCGTTGATGAAATCAACTCATCAATTTTTTTTAATGTACATTACTATATTAAAGTTTAGGAAAGCAGCGTTTCACTACCAACGAGCACATCAAGCCAGTAACTTAAAAGCTATATGAGTTCAGTAAAACTGCTTGTTTATACAATTAAGCGTGACATTTTATTGACATATAGTGCTTTCATAGAGAAATCCGAAAATGACTTGAAAAAACACTCACGTAGTTTCTGGAATTAGGTAAATTCGAAAAAAAATAAGTCACGCACTCCGGGCCAAATGAATTTCAATAATAATCATATTTCCTCGCCCCAGTCTATGGTCAATGCATTTGCAACCAACTTTAGTAATGCTTTTTACGATGATGATGATGACATTCACTTACTCGAAAATCGAATTGCACAAGAACTCTTGAATCCTAGCCAAATTCTCATTATAAATAAAATAACCGAGGAACAAATAATTTGTTCCGCAAAGTGACTTGTGGGCCTGATGGCATTCCAGCTAAAATTGTCAAAGAATTCGTCGAATTGCTGTCTCATTCATTAGCCATCATATTCACCTTGATCTTGGAATCATGTAATTTTCCTGCCCTCTGGAAGGTGTCCCGTGTTTGTCTGGTATTCCAGTAGGCAAAACGTTTGGAAGTTGAAAATAATAGACCGATCGCTCTAATTTCTGTATTCTCTAAGTTAATAGAAATAATCCTGTTCGATTCAATCTATAATCACGTACGGACGTCTCTTTCCGATTTCCAACATGGTTTCGTCAAACTTTCGTAGCTCAGCAACAAATTGTACTCTCCCAGTATGTATGTATCCAATGCTCCCGACTGCAGAAAACAAGTAATATAATATACACGGATTTCAGCAAGGCATTTGACCCTATACATAAAACAATTGCTGAAAAATTAACCCATTTTGGAAATCTCAGAAAATTTCCCATTCTTTTATCGAAAGGGAATAATTTGTTGAATATGATGGGTAAATCATT
>JAFIRS010009286.1:0-10653 GCA_018342105.1 Gonioctena quinquepunctata | reverse complement strand
AAAAAAAATTTAAATTTTTTTTTAAAAAAAATTTTTAATAATTTGAGGGGCCCCAAATTTTTTTTAGACAAAAAAAAAATCAACATTATCACAGAAAAGTTTGTATCGCAAATAAATTCACAACTAGGTGTGAATGGGGAAACCATCACTTTTGCATTATCTGCTATACGTGTTGCATTTTTTTCTTCATCCCCAAATTTGATGTCCTTCAACGCTTTACGAATGGGCATGTGGGTTTAAAAGATACACAATATACAGTAAATTTTTATCATCTTTTTCCCCTAACCTGCCATGGGTTGTTGTTTTTTTCATTACAGTGTTTATAACCTGAAATAGGAAAAAATACTACTTTTTCCATCAGTCGAACTAGTCTGGGGAAATTTTTCCCCCCATTTCCCCCTTTCCCCAATATGGAAAAAATGTCTAATTTCCCAAATTTCGACTTCTGAATTACTTCCTTTTTTTTCCCCATAATGGAAAATTTAAAGGTAATTATAACGTAAAAATTACCTTCGCCAATTAGGGCTGACCTATTCGAAGGTCGAAATGACGTAAATTTTACCTATAATGTTTGTTGGGAGAGACAAAAAATTGAGAATATTTTTTGTTAGGGAAGAATTTTATTGACCAATTCAATCGAGAATCAGAACTAATTGATGTTTATTCTCATTCATTCTTGGGTTTTTCCTACTATCTCTATTCTTCTGTAAATCATTTTTTAACAATTTGAAATTTTTTTAAATTTTCTTTAATCAACAACCACCAGAAATAAGTGAAAAAGCATTCATTACCTTCAGAGACGAAATGGATTTTGAGCTGAGTATTCCAAAAGGTACTTGATTGAACCATTACCTTACCTTTCAAAAAAAACATTTGGAATAAAGGAGTTCATCAAAAAAGATATCCAAAGTTTACTTTTTTTCAAATTTGTCAACGCGTTCCAAAATAATTTGGATCTTAAATCACACACACTATAAAAAAGAATATTATTATTTTATAAAAACGTTGGTCTTCTCCCTCGTTCTGATTATATATTTATAGTTTAATGAAATTCAAGGGGGGAAAACCCCGCAAAGATATATTGGTACATTTTTTTTTTTTCAAATTTTTTGGGGTTTGAGAAAATAATTGGTTTTTTTTCCCTTCATTTCCTCAAAATATAAAATTCAAACACCGAACAAAAAAAATTTTTCCCAAATGGAAATCCTTTTTAAATTTATTCCCGAAATATATGTTGCCAATATTGTAATTCAAAAAAATTAAAAAAACCGGTATGGCAGCCCAGGTCATTTCTGTTTTTTTTTCCCCAATCGAATCTTTATAATCAATGAAATCTCCTAACATTTGAGATCATTTGAAAATCTGGTTCGACACCTCCCTTTTTTAGAATGGGGGGGATATATTAAATGATGACAAATTTTAATGAAAGAACAAAAAGACAACGGGTTTTAGAACCCCGCATCTACAAATTTCAACAGAATGGGCTTCTTTCCCCCGAAATTTACTAGATAAAAAAAGGCTACTATAACTTACCTTTTAGAAAAAATTATGTGTATGTAAACAAATCACCACCAAGAGAACATCAAGAGACATGCCAAAATGAAATTCAACTGTGCAATGAGGTGATGTCATAACAGCTCCGCGAATTAGGCTTGATTGAGAGATTATCCAATCAAGTCCTGCGCCTCTTTTTCGGAATTGTGTTTAACTTATGGAAATTATGAACGAAGGATGTTGGTTTGGTTGAAATAAAAACTTCTGGGAACAAACTCACATTTGAACGGTGTAAAAAGATTGTTACGTGTGCGACAAAATATTTCAATGAGATAAGAGGAAGGCGTATATGATAACTGAATAAATATTGAATATCATTCAATTAGTTTTTGAAAGAGTTTGAATAAGATATGGAAATATCTAATTCATCATTGTGCACCTGTTTATAGAAGAATGACCGTATTCACCTGAAGACGATTGCAGATACAAGCATTCGAAACGTCGTGAAAACCTTTTAAATCAATTAAGACGATGGACGTCCGAAACGAGAGTAATCATGTAACCACATAGTCTACAGCCTTCAAAAAAATTACCAATATAGTAAGTTGAAAAATGAGAAATGCTACCATATATTGATTTGTGAAAAAAGTTCATCAAATCCCAAAGTGGAGTGGAATGGAATGTTTAATTTACTCGTAATCAGGGAAGGTACCGGGTTATTCACTTTGAATTATTCACCCTTTATCATCGTTATTATTGCCAATAGAAAAAAAAGTTCAATGTTAAAGTTGTGTGGTTATGATTGAATTCTGATTGCAGATTTCAGGTGATAATTTTTTCAATGGGATACCCTATATATTATTGAATTATTGACAACTATATTATGTTTGTTTAGTGACATTCCTTTTATGGAATAATCAAAATGGTTTACAGTGAGGAAGAAAAAGTTCAAAAATCAACGAGCAGCAGAAAGTGCATATTAGGGTGTTGTTTACAAACAAAAATACACCGTCAGAAAATACATTCAAAAATAGTTACCAAAAGGTGAATCATACCTTCAGTTTCAGTAGAAAAAAGTGTGTAGGTCAAGAAAACCAGGAAGAATAGCTAGATATACTGCTTCATTTCGAAGGTAAGCCTGTTCTTATTAATTCGCGAATAGACTTTTTTGAAACATTGTATTATTAAAAAAAAAAGTAGTTTGAAAAACATAGCCGATCAATTAGGTGAAAGTTTTTCCCAAATCCAACGTACTTTTAAATTTTTGAATAAATTTGATCCTTCGTTTGTAACGATATATCTGTTACATTTCTTATTGATATGCTCAGAGATACAAAATAATTAAGAATAGCTCAAGTTATCTTATTAACTCTAATCGACGAATCCCTATTGGGAATCCAAGCGCCATCTAACGGCGAACAGTAATTAGAGTTGAGGAGAATATGAACGAACGCGAGGAATTTGACAGAACGATCATATTTATAAAAACTTTTTAACAAAAAGGTAAACCGACGAAATACGGAACTGAAGAGTAAAAAATAAAATAAACCCTCTTAGTCTCAATAACTGAGCTCCTTTACTAATGTAAGTAACTAATTTTGAGTCGGAGCCAAACAAACAAGCAAATGAATTAGGTAAGGCGTAAAATGATGGTATCGAGTTGCGCGGTGACATTCTGATAATTTTTTTGAAGTAATTTAATGATCTCCGTTGATTGTTCGTTTGGCGCCGACTCAAAATTAGTTACTCACATTAGTTTAGGAGCTTAGTTATTGAGACTAAGGAGGTTTATTTTATTTTTTACTTTTCAGTTCCCTATTTCGTCGGTTTAATTTTTTTGTTAAAAAGTTTTTATTTTTTAATTTTTTGTGGCTGAAATCTACTAATTACTACCTACCTGTTTTTTGATTACTTCCAAAATACTTACTTGCCCACCTCACGTCAACTATTACCAGTTGAATAATATGATTATCTACTTTTACGATTTGTTGTAATATAAATTATTTTTGTTGTTCTGGTTAGTTTGTTTCATTACTTTATATATCGTTCCATCCTCTCATAGAATATAATGATTGTAACAGATGTGGGAGAACAAAAATAATGACATTAGCCATCTGTCATTGTCAACTACATATGTGTGCCAATGTTCACAAGTGAAAAGTCAATTATCCCCTATTTTTCTACCCGTAAATGTGGATAATTCCATTCGAAATCCAAATATGATTCACTATGAGGTATACCCTATCTGATAAAAAAGGAATAATCCAAATTGACGAACCCAGTACAAAGTTATGCCTGATAGAATCGGTTAACGGACCTAAATTCAGAGGGTGAGTGATCAATATCCTTCATTTTGCTACCCTTAGGGGTGGATTTCATCTTTTGAATTCAAATGGGACCAACTTCGAAGTACACCCTATTCACTGAAAGAAGGATTATCAGAATCGGACATCTCAGTAAAAAGTTATGCATGGTCCTACATAGAGAAAAAAAATATGCGTCGAATAGAGAACCTCCTCCTTTTTGGTTTCGTCGGTTAAGAAGGATGCAGCGTGCCATTCTTGGCCCTTACCGATCGATCTGCGATCGAGCTATTGTGTTCTGAAACTTATCGGCCATTGAGTAATGGAGTAGAATTTGTTCATGTTGAAATAACCAATGAATTAGAGCATCTTCCTTTCTTCTACGAAAGTGATTTCATATCAGTGAATCCAGTGTGACAAAGTTATGTAAGAATAATTTTTTTTTGCTATTATTTTTTTTGAATTTCGGGTTCAGATATTTTCTAACGAGAACGTGAAATATTTCTTCAGAAAGAAGTGATATCTTAAATCATCTATCCATGTTGTTCAGTATACAGCGAATAAATTTAATTAGGTCAAGCAGGTAAATGATTTGATTGAAGTATCATATTCATTTTCCAAATTAGTTCAGGCGGAATTATAAAAATCACACATTTGATATATCGAATTGAATCAAGATATCAGTGTTCCGTCTAGATTGCTTTCTCTGACAAGGCTTCATTGGGGTTTAAAGAGGGTTTCTCAAATATATGGTATCACTTACACCGTATTTGGATATATTTTTGGTGTCAATCACAAGAAGTATGTATAGTTGAATATAATATATTTTTCATGATCTTTTGATATATCTTTGGTATTTTTCGTATTTGGTGATAATTATCACCGAGCTGTGATTTTGCTATATATTTATATATTATATATTTATTTAATTCCTGGAGTTTGGAATATTTCTTATCATACGAAAAACCTTTATGAAGTAGAATTTGGCGATTGGTCAAAGATGGTTCTTATACACTTGTAGCATTGAAATTGAAGTCATTTTTGCATATCAAATTATTTAAACTTAATTGTGCTGAATTCTGATTTTCATTCTTTGTGAAGTGTAGTCTTGGCTGATCAAGATCAGAACAACTTTCTTTTCTTTATATAGAGCAAAGATCAATTTTTTGTGTAAACCAAAATCTAATCTTGAAACTTCAAATTCAGTATTGAATATTAATGACAAATCTCAGCACAAGCTGATTTGTATTTACAAATAATCTTAAGCAATAATCTCTTGATGAGAGTACACTCAACTGTAACAACTGTGCGTTGAAGAGTGCATTGAGAAATTCCAAATTTCAAGAAGTTGCATTTTTAGTAAAAACAAATTCTGACACAAGTGATATTGTTTTTTCATGTTGTGTTGCTGAGAACTATCATTCAATGGACAAGAAGCTGATGCTTGTATGTTCCACCTGATTGGTCGCCCAGCAGCCATAGGTACCCCCTGATTCCGAGCCACACGACTACGTGAAGTCTAGCTACGAGCTATACAATACACAATCAGAGGTACATCGTCGTCGATAAAACCGACAGATCCAGCAACTCAAACCAATTTTTTTTTTTTAAACAAAACAAAATTGTCATACAGCAGACATATGATACATATTTGTTATACATAAAAAACTTATGTATATTTGTAAATAGACTAATATAAGTTTGGTATTTGTTTTATTGTTGTAGTTTTTTACAGAAGGAAACATTATTTGATTTGAAATTATTATTGAATGGAAAATTTGAATTTTTATCCTAATTTAACAAAAAATTCTGGCGTCCATTCAAATTTACAATTTCTTAAACCTTTGCTTGGAACATAAATAAATTCGAAAATTGCAAGGCGGTCCAAAGAACTCCACACCGCTCTTCACTGAATAGTCTGGGCATTCTATTACAAAAAACACAGCTGCCCCTCTTGCCTTTCCACCATGAACGCGACTGACGAATTGGAGCACAGCATAGGTGTCTCCGCTTACCCATATGAACAACACAGTAGCGTCACCATGTGCTTCGGCTATATTTAATATATTTTTTGGAATAACTTCCTTTATATCCATTATTTTGTCATGTATATTGACGAACATCTATGAAATGCAATGGATGCCGAACGGTAGGTGGTTATTATGATATATGGGCAATTAGTCGGCAATTTACAACTTGTTTTTACATCCTGCAGATCCATTCAAATTTTTCGGAAATAGTTAGTTCCCAATTTTTTGCATTGTTTTGAGTTTCTATGAAAATTCCGAAGGTGTACATACCCTTAAGACAAAAGAACGCGGGGGTGGGTGGCCCCCGATCCAACAAAAATATTCGGCTATCATATTATCTCGAGTTTTAGTAGTTAATCAGATGAATTAACCAAATGCCGAACATTAGCAAATCGAAATTTTCCATTAATACGTTTTCACAACAATAAACAGGGCAACTGCCCTTCATATCCATCCTACACGTTCGGCAATGCCGTTTTTCTTTCTATGTTAGTCGCAGAACTGTCACTTATAATCATAGAATCCTACTTTTTTTGTGACAAAGAATAAACAACCTTTTTAAACAAAGATATATTTCAATTACAATTGAAATCGCCAGATGAGTATCAAAAAAGGTGCCGTCAAAAATGTTTAAGGTGGTTGTCGTGAAATCCACTTCCAATCAGATTTCGTTTCAGTTAACATTATTACCTGTATCATATCAAATTTTTGGAATCTTCACCACACCGAAAGCGAGATATAAGGCTTCAAAATTGCAACTTTAACACGTAATCCCTATAGTGAGCTACCGCGGACACCACATTTTAAGGCATAACTAAAAACCCTCCATTCAGATCTTTTTGAAAAACTAGTATATTATTAAAAGGTTAGTAACAAATTGTATAGAAAAAATTAAACATGCGTAGCCATACAGTTCAGCTGTATGGGGTCGGCTTTAGAATAGCCCCATGGTAAATCCTGCCTGTCATAAGAGGCGACTAAAAGGATAACCGTAGGTGGAAGATGGTCTCATCGCCCGGTGAAATACCACCATATCGACTTTGTGTGCTGTGAAATGGATCATTCCATGTTTCAGTGTTCGGTCGATACTTTCCGGTCTCCCTCTTTCCTTTTCCCCAATTCCTCCTTTATTTTCAGGTGCATCCTAATAGTAATAATGATGAAGTCTCCTAGAGTAAAACACTCCGAAGCAAAATACCTCTCCATTCGATTTCCGGGCAGAGGTACTCGAGGGACTCAACATTAAAGATTAATTTTGCAACATCCGCGGACTGAACAAGAACATCAATGACGTCCACCATCACCTACAGACGAAAAAACCGGATATTCTGGCTCTAACAGAAACACAAGTAAACTCGTCCACCAACAAGGTCCATATGCTTTGTCCTGGTTACGAACTCCATTCTCGATTCAGGTTCAAAGGTGGAGTCTGCCTTTACGCTGAGGCTAACCTTTCATGCCAGCGTGAAGAGAGTTTGGAACCGAAAGACTTTGATGTGATGTGGTTCGAACTATCTGATACCAAACTGACTAAGTTCCTCTGCTGCCTTTACCTATCACCTAATGAACCTTCATATAACGACTTCTTTGAGTTTTTATCACTCAAACTGGACTACATTCAGGAGAACCATCCAACAGCTGAAACCATAATCATGGGAGACTTTAATGTACATAACGCTGCCTGGCTCAAATTCTCTAACAAAACAGATGATGCGGGTCGTCAAGCCGAGGCTTTCGCCATCACTCATGGTCTAGAACAACTGGTCGAGCTACCAACCCGCATCCCTGATGTCAACAACCAGTCTGCCAATACACTAGATCTTTTCCTCACCACCAATCCTGACTCGTATAGAATAGAAGTTTGTGCCCCACTTGGAAACTCTGATCACACCCTCATCTCCACAACATGCTCTTTCCATTTACCATCGAGCTGCACAATACCACCCCGTCTCATGTGGCATTACAATTCGGCCGACTGGGAAGGTCTTCGTATGTTTTTCTCAGCGTTTCCATGGAAGAGAGTTTGTTTCTCTTCAGTAGATCCAACACGATGTGCTGAGACAATTTCTGAAATCATCATGTTGGGGATGCAAACCTACATACCGAATACCGAAAGAAGAACATCATCCGATAAGACCTGGTTTAACAGAAACTGCTCTAGAGCTGTGGCTTCCGAACAGGAAGCATACCATCGATGGCTAAGAAATCCGGGCCTTGAGACCAGAGCAGCATATGTCGAGGCTAGAGGCATATGCAAAGAGACAATAGAATGCTCAAGAGATGCCCACAATGCCAAAATAAGATCAAAACTTGCTGAATGTCCTAACGGATCCCGTTCATTTTGGTCTTTCGCCAAAGCTGTGGGAAGAAACTTCACTTCCAGCTCATTTCCTCCTCTAACCAAAGAAGATGGAACACTAGCAACGACTGCCCAGGAAAAAGCCAATATCTTTGCGCACCTATTTGCTGGAAATTCCACTCTGGATTCATCGGGAAAACAACCCCCGAACATTACACCTATTGACAGTCACATGCCCGAGATCACCTTTCGCCAACGTACTATCAGAAAGATTTTGCTGGGTCTCAACACCAACAAAGCCTGTGGATCTGACGGAATCCCGCCGATTGTTCTCAAGAAATGTGCCCCCGAACTAACACCTGTTCTTTGCAAGTTGATCAACCACTCTTCCAATTTGGGGGTATTTCCGTCCAATTGGAAAATTGCAAGAGTACAGCCAGTCCCTAAAAAAGGCAAAAAGGCCCTACCTAGCAACAACAGACCTATCGCACTGCTATCTATTATTCCAAAGGTCATGGAAAAAGCCATCAACATCGAGCTCATGAAATATCTGGAAGACTCAGGAATTGTCAACGATAGGCAATATGGCTTCCGCCATCAGAGATCAACTGGTGACCTGCTCGCTTACGTCTCACATATATGGCAGCTATCTATTGAAAAGTATGGAGAAACTTTAGCTGTGGCATTAGATATCTCCAAGGCGTTCGATCGAGTTTGGCACCAGGGACTCCTCGCCAAGCTTCCGTCTTATGGCTTGCCCCCTCAGCTGTGTTCTCTGCTTGCTAGTTTTCTCTCCATGTAGTGGTCGATGGAGTTTCATCTGACACTCTATTCATAAATGCTGGTGTTCCGCAAGGATCTATTCTCGCACCAACACTATTTCTACTTCACATCAACGACCTGTTGAAAGCAACTTCATGTCCAGTACACAGCTTTGCCGATGATAGTACCCTCCATACCGCTTTCTCTTCCAGGGCCCCTATATCAGCCCGTGAAACCAGAAATGAACGAGGAAGAAATGTTAATAATATAAATATGGACTTAGCAACAATTCTCGAGTGGGGATCTAATAACTTGGTAGAATTCAATGCAAACAAAACACAAGCATGTCTTTTCTCTAGAAAAGTCGATCCCACTGTGCCTAACATTACTTTGTCAGGAGTAACCATACCACTGAAGTCATCCATATCGATGCTTGGTATTACTATCAGCAATAACATTTCTTGGGAAAATCACGTGAGGTCCATTGCCAAAAGTGCATCCCAAAAACTTGGTTTTTTGTTTCGTGCCAAGAGCTATTTCACCCCCACCCAGCTGCTTATGATCTATAAGGCACAGATTCGACCTGTCCTGGAATACTGTTCCCATATTTGGAGCGCGGCACCTAAACATATCCTGAGGCTATTGGATTCTGTCCAAAAAAGGTCGGTGATGCCTCGCTTATAAACTCGCTCACTTGTCTGGAACACCGTAGAAAAGTTGGCGATTTGTCTCTATTTTATAGATATTTTCATGGGCGATGCTCTTCTGAAATATCAACAATCGTTCCTGCTTTGGCAGTCTCTTCGAGATTAACCCGTCAAGTTCAGTCATCACACCCCTTCATGGTCACTTTGGAGACCTGCAGAACATCACATCCAACGAACATCGAGGCTTTGGAACTCATTGCCTAGGGAGGTGTTGCCCGAGGCATACAACCTCCAGAAATTTAAGAAGAACACCAACTCCTACCTTCTTTCCCTTGGTTCCCACGTTGTTCTCTGAACATTACAGGATGTCCCTTTTCGTGGGAACCAGAACATAAAAAAAAAAGTTATTTAGTTATTGCCATAAGAAGTTTCTAAATTATTGCGTATGAGATGTGCAAGAGAGGGAAGGCTGAGAATCGTGGCAACGCCTCAAGCGAGTGCTCGTGATTCAAATAAGCGAAAGCTCGAGGGTCTTGGGGGTTTGAATTGAACGCATATATTTATGGATAATAACTGTGAATAATTGCATTAATATATACTGATGCATTTTAAACATAAACAAAAATGATTCAGATTTCCAAAAGGCTAATAAAATATAACGTATAAATCTACAAAAAATATGAACAACAATGAATGTACTATCATTTATTTTTCTAACTATTATATTGAATAATCACTTGATTGACTAAACATTTATTTTTAAATCATTAATGATTTCAGTAAATTCTTTCCTATTTTTAGTAACTCTATGTTTTCTATTATCAAATTTTTCAGTTAGGTGATTATTCACAGCTTCTCCTTCATCGTGTTTCAGAAAATCGTATGTTATATTTTGTTGCACCATTTTTTTCAATAATTTCCGTGGTATAACATTTTTTAAGGCACTTAAATTAGGTAAATTACAAATTATTATTTCGTTCTCAGGTCGCTCTGATATACATTTTTCATATGACTTCATGTATGTTGATAATTCTTATTTTGTTGCACCATTTTTTTCAAAAATTTGTAAAATGTAGAAATCATACATCGCTTCGTGGAAATTATCTGATGTTTCGTTT
>JAFIRS010009285.1:0-10656 GCA_018342105.1 Gonioctena quinquepunctata | reverse complement strand
CGATGATACAGTAAAGGCTTTTTCCGATGCTATCCTCCTGGCGACCGAGAAAACACTTCCGCAAACAGGACGAACTCGTAGAAACAAAAATGTACCTTGGTGGAATTAAGTAGTCGCTCGGGTGATTTCTGAGAAGAAACATGCTTTCAATGTTTTCAGAAGATCACCCACTCAAGTAAACATGATTGAATTCTAACGCCTTCGAACAAAACCAAGGAACGGTATAGTCACCAGTAAGAGACAATCCTGGCAAAATTACGTGTCATATATTACCACTGAATCTCCTACAACAGAAGTATGCCAAAAAATGTGATGCATCAGAAGAACAAAATTTGCATCACGGTCCGCAGTTATAGCTGTCGATAACCAGCAAGTTACAGATCAAGTGGAGATTGCTGAACTTTTTGCCAACTATTTCGAACAAGCTAGCTCATCGAACAACTACTGGCCTACTTTCACTGAAACCAAACGTGTCTCTGAAATACCCTTGAACTTCATTCCACCCACTTCCACTTCATATAATGTCCCTTTCACCAAAGATGAATAAGAAGAAGTACTATGTTCCTCTAAGAAATCCGCACCAGGCCCTGACCAAATCCCATATGATTTTATACACTTACCTGAAAACCAAAAGGCAAATTTACTTACGATTATTAACAAAATATGGAACGATGGTACTTACCATATACCTATACCAAAAGATGGCAAAGATACAGAATTACTAACAAACTACCGCCCAATATCACTTACGTGCTGGATGAGTAAAATCATGGAAAAGATGGTCAGTAATCGTCTAACATGGTATATGGAATCCAATAATCTGTTGTCGGAATGCCAATCAGGCTTCCGCAGACACAGATCCACTTTAGACCATATAACTTACCTGGAGAATGCGATCTTGAACAGCTTTGCTAAGAGGAATCATCTTATAGCAGTTTTTCCGATATTGAAAAAGCTTATGACACTACTTGGAGATATGGCATACCAAGAACGCTCCATAAATGGGGCTTGAAGGGTAATCTTACCATCTTCATTGAGAACTTTCTTGAAGATCGTAACGTCCAAGTACGAATAGAAACGACTTTTTCATAACATCACGAGCAAGAGAATGGTATTCCCCAGGGATCTACGTTAAGTGTTATTCTTTTATCAATTGCGATAGTCTTGTATCAGTGATAGATGCATCAGTAGGTGAATGTCTTTATGTCGACGACCTGTCTATTTTTTTCTCAGACAAATCTATAATAGAAATGGAAAACAAATTACAAATTAACATAAATAAATCAGAGAAAAGGGCAGATGATAGTGGTTTCCGTTTCTCCGTTAAGAAAACGAAATATATCCACTTTTGCCGACTCAGATCGCCTCACAATGAACCTAGACTTACTCTACATGGTCAACTTATAGAGTGTACATCAACTTCACGCATTCTAGGAATAACTTTCGACAAGAAACGTAATTTCAAAGACCACATCGAAAATGGAGCTTTAAGATGTAAGAAAACAATATCAAATATAACATGGGGAATGGACAGGAATACACTATTGAGGCTGTACTGCCCTCCTTAGTAAGAACGTCCTATCTGCATTTTTAACTGTATTGTTGGTAACATACTAAATTGATAGCCTTATACGGTAGTTATCTATTTTTCTTAACTAGAACGTCCTAAGTGCCTTGGTATTTTATTATATCATCTGAGAAATATGTCCTAACTACAAAATACCATTATCATACTTGTCTAAATCGTCCAATTTGACCTGACCTAAGCAATAATGTCCTAAATAACATGAAAAATGTAGATAGGACAATTTTGCGTAGTATTTGAATGATGAATGTTATTTAATGTGAAAATGTATACAGATAGGACAGATTCGTTTTGATGCATCACGGTAGTTTTAACATAACCTAAAATATAAAATATTGTTGAAGTGATTGTACTTCAGATTCTCCCTTTGATATTGCAGTAATTGATGTTAATAGGGCTTTTATTATTCAATTAACGACTATCTGGCACGTAAGTAAATATTCTTTGATATGTGAATCAACAAATGTATGCAGAGATTTTTCTTTTCAGTATGCTCAATCGTACCAAACTTATTATGCGAAATGCTCTCAATAAGAAGCTGCAAGAAAAGATTTCCTTATTCAAAAAGGAAAAACAGTCGGCGGATCACAGGCAAGATGAAGATGAAGAGTATTTCCCTCCTGAAAACACAGATTCTGATAGTAGCAGCAGCACTGAAAATGACGGGAATGGCATGGAGTTACCTGCAGAAAATATAGTCTATGAGCAGAGGTATGACCCTACAGGAGACAATGATTGTGTGAGGGAAATCTTGATGGAAATCATTGACCAAATAGAAGATACATGTGAGAAAATAGTGCGGATATGAATATTTATACAAAAAAGGGAGCGATCCGAAAGAGAAAAGTATTCGTTGAGACTGTCAAAGAAAGATTGGAAAAGAAATATGAAGCAAAAGTAAATGCACATAAAGTCAAGCCCCCATGTAGTAATAGTTGTCGACTCAAATGCTCTAAAAAAATTAACTTCCAGAGGCAACAGGAAATCAATGATCATTTCTGGAGATTGAATGAACTTGCACAAAGAACTCTTGTTAAAAGCTGGATCAAGAAAGTATCCAAGAAAAGGAATACTACTGGAAAAGAGAGTTCTAGACGACAGCATTCTTTCAAATATATTCTGAAGCAGGAGAATGGAATTGAAAACTTCGTGTGTAAAACTTTTCTTTTGTCTACTCTCGGTTATGATAATAATAATGATCGAATCATAAAATCTGTACGTGATTCGGAATTCTCATCATTAACGCCTAAGCGAGATATGCGAGGAAAGCATCCTAAGATCAGGAAAATTGATAGAAATATCATTGTGGAACATATCAAATCATTCCGTCCCACAATATCACACTACAGGAGAGAACACGCTCCCAACCGATTATATCTTCCAAGTGACATCTCAGTGAAAAAGATGTATGAACTTTTCAAAGTGAACCATCCCAACTTCAAAGTATCATACGAATTATACAGAAAAGAGGTATGTTCCATGAATATTTCTTTCACAAAATTGGGGAATGAAGAATGCTTTGACTGTGAAAAATTTGACTTGCATTCGAAATCATCAGAGCACACCAAGGATCAACTCAGTATTGATTGTGAGAAATGTAATGTATGGAGCAAGCACAGAGAAAGGTATGAATGGGCCAGACAAGAATACAGGAAGGACGGAGAAACAAATGTTACTGGAACAGAAAAATTGACAGTTGCAGCCGATTTACAGAAGGTGGGTTATACACAAAAAATAATTATTTATAACCTATTCACGTAACTTTTTTTCAGGTGATAATGTTACCTCGAGCAGACATGTTCAAAGAAGTTATCTTTACTCCAAGGATCATTGCATTCAATGAATCATTTGTCCCTGTAGGGAAGTTCACGAAGTCTGTCAAACCTCTGGCAGTAATATGGCATGAATGTGTATCGGGTCGGAAAAAGGAAGATTTAATCTCTACATTTCATGCTTTCCTTTCAAAAAATCGAGATATTCGAAATATTATCATCTGGTTAGACAACTGTGCGGCTCAAAACAAAAATTGGGCTCTTTTTTCTTATTTCGTATATGCTGTGAATAGTAATGAGCTAAACGTGGAACTATTAACCATAAAGTACTTCCAGGCAGGGCACACTTTCATGTCTGCAGACTCGTTCCACCACCAAGTCGAGTTATCTTTAAAGAGGAATCCTAAGGTATTCGATTTCAATGATTTCAAAAATGCCGTCCAACAATCTAATTCATCAAAAGTTGACGTGATCGATATGAAAATTGAAAACTTCTTTGAATGGCAGGATCTAAGTTCCAAATATAAATTGCAGAGAATATCTCCCAAGCCCTATCTCCACGACATGGTTTTCGTTCAGTTTCAGAGAAATAAAAAAAGTCTCTGGTATAAAAACAAATTCTCGGATGAACCTTTGGAACTGAACTTCCTGACAGCAAAGTATTATTCCAAATCGAATATACCAAAGGCTGCTCAACGAAACCGTAACAGAGGAATTTCTGCAGAGAGAAAGAATAATCTGATATCCAAATTGCGACCGATCATTCCTGCAAATCGTCTGGCATTCTGGGAAGAGCTTCAAGTTTCAGAGGAGATGTGTGATGATGACTCATCATAGTTTATGAACTTGTTCATTATTACTATTTTTTAAGTGTGTTTGTTCAGTTCACTTTTTACTATTTTTAAGATATTGTGTTAGGAGTGAAAATTAAATTCTAATAAGTGAAGCGTCCTTGATTATACCTTGTTTTCCTAAGTTAGAATGTCCTAACTTCAAATTTTTTCTAATTTCGAATATAATAATGATGTTACATGAAATCTAGATTACTAATGATAATGTTCAAGAAAATAGTCAGGACTGTGGAAAGTTTCCAATTTATAGAATTCAAAAAGATGACAGCATAGAATAATTCACAAAAACTCATTTATCTCCGTTTCATAATTTGGCTAGTTAGGACATTTTAGTCAAGCAGGGCAGTGTATAAGACGCTGATTCTGTCAAAGATGGACTATGGCTGCATCGTGTATGGATCTGCTAGAAAATCCCTCTTGAAAACGTTGGATACCATTCATGGTATGGGACTGAGACTGGCTAGTGGGGCTTTTCGTACGAGCCCGTTAACATCACTCTATTGTGAAACTGGCGTCCAGCCATCAGAATAGAGAAGAAAAACAATATTGTTCAACTACGGCGTAAGTGTTTGTGCACAACCAAACCACCCTAACCGAGTTATATTTCATCCTGGTCAAGATAATACGGATATGTATCAGAGAAGGACTACGATAATGAGACCGGCAGGAATTCGTTTTCAGGAATTATTAGAGAACTTGAATATGATACCACCCCAAGTTTATAATATTGGCCCATGTGAGTCTCCTCCATGGGAAATAGTTCCTCCCATTATACACCTGGAATGTGCCTTAATAAAAAAAATAAACAAACAAAGATATCTATCTGAACTGCCTCAATAGTATAATCGATTAATATGCTAATAGTCAAATAATTTACACTGATGATTCTCACACCGAGGAAGGAGTGGGTAGCGCTTTTTCCTCCCTTGGTGAAAGTTTCTCTTGGACTCTCCCAGCTTTCGCGAGTATATACACAGCTGAATTGTATGCTATTTGGCAGGCATTACGATATGTGGAAATGCAACTAAATGATACTACTCTGATCTGTTCTGACCCTCTCAGTGCAATACAAGCATTGAGAGATATATATAGTAGAGACCCAATGATCAAAGAGTTACTTGCATTGATGGATTGGCTAAGGCAACAAAATAAATGCATGTGTCTCATATGGATCCCAGGACATGTGGGAATATATGGAAATGGGCTGGCAGACCAAGCAGCAAGAAATGCAGCGAGTATGGATATCCATGACGATATTCCAGTGAGACATGATGATTTGAAAGTTTACATAAAGAAAAAATAATAAGAGAATGGCAGTATGATTGGAGCAGTAGTGAAGCAAAACTGAAGGAGGTGAAGCCTCTAGTAATGAAATGGCAATATCCTAAATATCTCTCGAGGAGAGACCAGGTAGTTATCACTCGTCTCAGGATCGGCCACGCAAACCTCACTTCTATGTTCATGCTCAGAGGTGAACCACAACCTAGACGTGAATTCTGCAGAACTGCTCTCCTGACCGTGAAGCACATCGTGAAAGAGTGTCCTCAATACAACAAAATTCGCCACCAATAAACGTTATCTGCTAATCTGAGGATTTGTCTCAGTTATAACAACAAAGTAATCGATGAAATCATAGAATTTCTGAAAAAAACGGAGCCACTTGAAAAGATCTGAAAATAATATAGAACAGAACATGAGACTTTGTGTACTCTTGTGATGAACCTAGTCTCAAACAGATTATGAATATGGCAAATGACCTTAGAAGTCGACGCCAAAAAAATAAAATAAAAAATAATAATATTATTTTATATGGATGACCTGGAGCTTCATGCCTCGGGTGAGGGAGATCTGCAGCAATCTCTGAGAGTGGTGCAAGAGCACACGCATGTTATTGGTATGGAATTTGGGATGGATAAATGTGCACTGGTTCATTTCAGAAGAGGGCGATGCTAGGATTACGGAGAGGACGCGCAGCTCATAGATGGGAGCAACCTCCGCCATCTGGATGCCGGAGAGGCGTATACCTACCTAGGAGTGCAACAACGTTGCACCCAAGAGGTAGTGGCGGTAAAAAAGCTCTCCGCGGCAAGTATCAACAGAAACTCCGGCAGATCTGGTCATCAGAACTGTCGGGCAAGAACAAAGTTTCTGCCACCAACATGCTTGCCGTTCCGATACTAATCTATCCCTTTGGGGTAGTGAAGTGGACCCTGGAAGAGCTGCGCGGAATTGACGTGAAGACTCGCAAAATGATGCACCTACATCGTAGTTTGCATCTGAAATCGTCCGTTCCACGGTTGTATCTCCCCCGAAAACAAGGAGGCCGTGGATTTCTGAGTTTGGAGTGTCTACACAAGAGGATAGTGCTGGATGGAGCCTGTAAAGTCATCAGGAGATTGGATCCCCTTCTCTGCATGGTCAAAGACCATGAGATCACAGGAAAAGGAGCGTTTTTCTTTGAGGCAGCAATCCGTGCAGCCGATGAACTCAGTCTTATATTCGACACCGAGCGGGAAATCCAAGACTCTATCACCGAGTTGGAGCCCGCTCGACGGAGAGTCCACATAAAAGCTGCAGAGAATACTGTACATCTGCAGACCTGTGTGAAAACAGCAGCCAAAAGATATCAGCCAATTTGCCAAAGATTTTCGAACGATCAGTGGCGTCAGACTCGAAATTTATTTGGGGCTCAGCGAAGATGTAAAAAGTATTATCCTCATTTTCTCCCTTACAAAACGGAAAATCGTAAAATACTATTGAATTACTTTCAGAATGATTTCCAACACCATTTTATCCAAAAAATGATCATTCCGCAGCATGGTGGGATTATAACGTGCCAAGCTGAAAACTGTCTCAACGAAAGTGGATACATTTTTTCCTAAAATTTGTATAAATATATGATATTCCTGGACAAAAACGAACGTAATTCAGTCATTTTGACAATGCAGAGAATCATTGGTGTTGAAAAAAAATCTTGCATTATAGCCCCAATTTTAAAAAAAATCTATTTCGCGGGTAATACCTGAAACTGCCCCAAGAAAGTAATAACAGATCATTTTTTGACAATGCAGAGAATCATTTGGCGTTGAAAAAAATTATTGCATTACTTGCAGAGGGGGTGGAATACCAACCCCAATTTATAAAAAACTATTTCGGGGGTAAGACCTAAAACTGCTACAACAAAAGTATTCACAGATCATTCTTGACAATGCAGAGGATCATTTGGTGTAGAAAAAAATTCTTGCATTACTTTCAGAAAGGGTGAAATACCAACCCCAATTTAAAAAAAACGATTTCGGGGTTAAGACCCAAAACTGCCCCAACGAAAGTAATGACAGATCATTTTTGACAATGCAGAGAATCATCTGGCGTTGAAAACAAGTATTGCATTATTTGAAAGAGGGTGAAATACCAACCGCAATTAAAAAAAACTATTTCGGGGTAAGACCTAAAACTGCCTCAACAAAGTAATCACAGATCATTCTTGACACTGCAGAGAATCATTTTTGTGGAAAAAAAATCTTGCATCACTTGCAGAGGGGGTGAAATACCAACCCCAATTAAAAAAAAACTATTATGGGGTTAAGACCTTAAACTGCCCCAACGAAAGTAATCACAGAACATTTTTGACAATGCAGAGACACATTTGGTGTAGAAACAAATGCTTGCATTACTTGCAGAGGGGGTAAAATACCAACCCGAATTCAAAAATAATCGATTTCGGGGATAAGACCTAAAACTGCCCCAACAAAAGTAATCACAGATCATTCTTGACACTGTAGAGAATCATTTGGTGTAAAAAAAAATTCTTGCATTACTTGCAAAAGGGGTGAAATACCAACCCCAATTTAAAAAAAAACTTGTCGGGGGTAAGACCTAAAACTGCCTCAACAAAAGTATTCACAGATCATTCTTTACAATGCAGAAAATCATTTGACGTGAAAAAAAATTATTGCATTACTTGCAAAGGGGGTGAACTACCAACCCCAATTTAAAAAAACTATCTTGGTGGTATGACCTAGAACTGAACAAACGAAAGTTCGTACGTATCAGTTTCATCAATGGATAAAACCATCTTGTGAGGAAATGTTGCGTTGAGAATTCTTGGGCAAATTTTTAACTGTATTTCATTTTTAAGAATACTTACGGGGATGGTCAAACTTCACTTATTTTCTGGCACATGCTTTCTTTCCTAAATGAAATTCAAATCTGAAAAAATGAACCCCTGCATTTTTTTTTACTTTGGATACGATCATTAGAAATAATAATGAATGAGGGTGCAGAATCAAATCAAACACTTTTTTATACTATTTTATTTCAAAAAAGATTTATTACAGAAAAATTAGTTGAAAACCCAAATGAACAGAACCATACATACTAACTCATTTGAACTGCTTTTTGCAGAAACAGAATGCCGATCCCATCATCACTGCATCATATTTGAAGAGTAGATTTATTCCACCTCTTCATCAATCCTGTGTTGATATTCTTCATATTTATATTTGGACCATGGTGTGGAGTATCAATGAAACAAATCTCAACCCAAATTGCTGTATATATATATATATATATATATATATATATATATATATATATGAATTTAGATATAACGACTGAAAATTAGTATGAACAGTGGGGAATAACGAGGATCTTCAGTCAGCACAAGTGTTGAAATATGAAAAACTTTAATACTTTGGACCGAGCTTTCGTTTCAATTTTAAAACTTCTTCAGGGTCCTAAAATATGTAAATTACATTATTGAGAAAAAATACTTAAAATGAAGGAAGGACTTACAGTAATGTGAGTGGTTGATTGATGAACATTAACTTTTAGAAATAGAAAACGTGAAATAAGTTTTTCAACCTTGATACACATTCGCTGAAAAATACACTAGAATAAGTATGGGTCTGTGGGTTTTCACTCAGTAGGAGAACTTTCAGAGTTTGACTAATATTAATCACATTACGTGAATTTTGTCATGTGTAACCTTCAGCGAAATTATTTAGAGTCCAGTAGCAATATTTCATGATTCCAAGAAATAAATATAAAGAAAACAAAAAATAAACAGCCAAAATTGATTTATCTCTAAATCTGTGACCTGCAAGTCAAATTATTGATTATACAAAATCGTTCAGTCATGGCAACACAAAAATTGAAGTTCTTAGTGATTAGAATTCGACATAAAATATTCAACAACTTAACAATACCTCGAAGTAAAAGTTAACATTATTATAAATCAACAAATATAAGAAAAACAAAAAATAAACAGTCAAAATTGATTGATCCCTGAATATGTGAGCTTCAACTCAAATTATTGGTTATAAAAATCGTTCAGTATAACAACACAAAAATCTCAATTGAAATTCAACATGAAAATATAAGGAAAAATCAGTTCAATAATGAAAAACATAAGAACATAAAATATAAAAGTCAAAATAATATACAAACATCATGAAACACTTTGATTTTGATTTTTGACGAACACGATTTGTGTGTGTAACCTCCCCTTGACACCCACCAACCTCAATATGGAAATTTTCAATGAAATTAAAACCACTTTTTTTTGTGATACGTCAAATTGTAAGTAATGTGTATACGTTGGTCGATATTGCACTTTGATATCTTGGTTGTCTCGCGAGCTACCTCTTGTTGAATTACTGCAATTTCACGAGTTTTTAATTTTATTATACAATAGCTGAAGATATCGTATAAACATACATACATGAATGAAAATCCGGCGAATTCTGAAGTCTGTTAAAAATGACAAAACTTGTGTATCAACCAAACGTATTCACTGTGTCATTACCACTGGAACTTTTCAAGGTGGTGGTCACACGACTGTGTTCCTCAAAATATTCACCGTTTTCATTGACGAATTGCTTGAGAGTTCTCCTCAAATTTGGATATTTGATAAAAAATTAATTTGTTCCATAATGTTGCTACTGGACTCTTAATAATTTCGCTGAATGTTACACATGATAAAATTCATGTAATGTGAATAATATTAGTCAATCTCTGAAAGTTCTCCCACTGAGTGAAAACCCACAGACCCATACTTATTCTAGTGTATTTTTCAGCGAATGTGTATCAAGTGGAAAAACTTCATCTTCTTCACTAGGAGTACGACTATTGGGTTGGCCTATGCTGACATCTGTTGGTAACCTGTTAATGTACACGAAATTTCGTGCCATTAAAATTCCACGATATTAGGTCTAAGCTTCGCCGCACAGATTATAGGTGTCACTATCTATAATTTGATGCTTTTCACATTTTTGTACTGGCCGATAGATATTACCTCTACGAGATATCTGATACGAATTTGAAAGAGACCACAGGCCGTCCTGATGATTGGGAAACCATGGAACAGGCTGTAGATGGATGGTGGGCTCTCTTGGATTCGTAACAGATTTCTCTCATTCTATATATATATATATATATATATATATAT
>JAFIRS010009284.1:0-10664 GCA_018342105.1 Gonioctena quinquepunctata | reverse complement strand
TGCATCTGAATATGGTGGGGGGAAATTTTTTTTTTTTTTTACCCTAGAAATGCTCTCTGCAGCCCTGTATCTTTCTCGATCTTACGTTGACTCTATGAGGGTTTTCTAGTTGACCCCATTATAAAATTTTTTTCCTCATTTCAATGATGGTTTTTTGGTCTAATTACCTTTTCTGCCCTTCCCAATCCTCAAAATTGATGTAGCAATCGTTTAAAACCAACTTTTTGGATGATTCCGGTCTGGATTTTTGGGGCATACCCCCTCGACCCCAAAGGCAATTCTCAAAACACTCCCAATCGCTAAAATCATATCTACCCGTCTTGAATGGGAAAAGTTTTTTTTTTGATGCTTTTCAGTGAATTTTTGAAAAACGTAAACCCAAACTTCAATAAAATTCTTTCAACAAGTTAAAAAATGTGTTTCAAAGCTATCTTGATTCAAAATGCATTGAAATAAGAACTACTTTTTGGGCCCTTTGGGTTGGTATGAAACCCCAAATTTGAAATGGAAGATAATTGAATTTTATATTTTCAGCCAAAAAAAAATACATTGTTTTTTTGGAAATAACAAAGTTATTTTTTAAAATTGTAAAAAAGTGACAATGTTTTAAAAGTTAATATTGAAAACGTTTTTATATCTTAATCAATCCCCAAAACCTTTTTATGCTTTATCAAATTCAAGGGATGTTTATACTTTCATTTATTTGCCAATTATACCTAGCTTTTTTCTAAAAATCAATAACTCGGGAACGTTATAGTTAGGTACAAGTACCTTATATGAAATCATATTATTTTTTCTGATCTATTCAAAGTGTAACAAATTTTAAAAAACCAAAATTTGATATGTCACTTTTTTGGACCCCCTGTAGGTAAATAAATTTCCTTTGCAGCCAATCAATATACATATAATGAAATGGAGAAATTCCCCAAAAAAAAAGTGGTTTGGTTTCAGGGACCGTGTCGTAGGGGTGCCCCCCCCTGTATGTAAAAAGCGCTTTCAGCCTGTAGCCATCTTAAAAAAAATTATTTGGAATAAGGACTAAAAAATTGAAAATAATAAGAATAAAGTAATTGACCAAAAAATTTTCTTTTTTTGAAAAGCGGAGGTGCTTGATATCAGTTACCATTATGAAAAGTAGGGGAAAAAGCACCAGAAAAAAATGACTTAATTCTTATTATTTTTAACTTTTAATCCTTTTCAACTTTTGCGTTTTTTTGACTTTTCAAACTATAATTTTATTTTTAACTTTTTTTCCATTGGGGGACACGGGGTTTGGGCCCCCCCAACTCTGCATTCGTGAACGGATTTTTTTAAATTTTGGTACAGTTATATAAGCAACCATTTTTGGGTTTGATTTTACAATCCCAAAATGGTGGACTTCCCGTATTTCTGGAAATGCCAGCAATTTTGTTTTTTTTTAAAAGGAACACCGTGTATGGGTTTTACATGTTCTAAGTTCAAAACAGTTTTTTTTAAAAATTTTGAGTTGATACAGGTTGATGAAAATATCAGTGATAAATTAGAGTTGTTACAGTGTAAGTTGAATGACCTCTGCATCGAACTAATGGGGGGTTTGTGCGTTTTTTCTACAATGGGGGAAAGTTGAAGGGACATAGTGTCGTTATTTTTTTATCTGAAAGTTTTTTTCCAAGTAAATGAGGGCAGTCGATTTCATGATTGATAATTTTGTAGAGTGTGGATGGTCTGACATTATTCGTCTTTTCAAAGCGGAATTTTTATATTTTTTTATCTGATAATTGTGGTCATGGATTGGTGTTTGTTTTTTTAAAAACAAAAATGTTAATAATTTGTTTTTGGGGGTTCCCAAAAAACTTAAAGGGAAATGAGCTTACTGTTAAGAAGGCGTAGTATAGGAAGATGATAGTTTTTTGAAATTTTAGAAATATTATTGTTTCCATGCCCAACCCCTGTTTTTCCCCGTTGACCATTTTATCTTTTGAGTGTTGAAAGTCCATTTCGTGTCAAATGTGACACCCAGATCCTTAGTTTCTGAAAAAAAGCTTAGAAATTGTAGGCAATATGCTGGAACATTTGTTGCTATGAAAATGGGGAAAGTTTAAAATCATGTTTTTTTTTGAAAACCCTTTTTACATCAAAATCACTAATAAATTAAAGAAATCTTGGTTTATTATACCCATTTGCACTTTTCAGATGCACTTTTTTAGATGATGTATCAACTTTACTTCATTTGTCGGGAATAGCCAGCTTACTAGAAAATAAAATTTCAGGTAGGTAATATTGAAAGTCCATTTCTTGTCAAGTGTGACACCCAGATCCTTAGTTTCGTGAAAATGCTTAGAAGTTGAAGGCAATATGCTTGAACATTTGTTGCTATGAAAATGGGAATAATCATGTATAATAATATCATGTTTTTGTGAAAACCTTATCACATTCGTCAAAAATCACTAATAAATTAAAGAAATCTTGATTATTATACCCAATTCGAGCCATATTGCACTTTTTCAGATGATGTATCTGACAGTAAACAACTGTACTTCATTTGTCGGTAGATATGCACAGCTGACTAGAAAAATAAAAATTTCAGGTAGTTAATATGTAAAATTTAAAAGTACTATTATGGAATATCTCAAAATTATGGGTTTTGGATTCATTTCATAATAGAATTGAATCATGAGAAGAAACAATGGGGTATCCATTTGAAAAAAATAGGGTTTTCAATGTTTCTCATTCACTTTTTTGCGCACCCTGTAAATTATTTAGTGGATGTGATTATGGTGGTTGATCTGTTTAACCTTCAATTTTTATGATTCAGTCACTGCATATCACCAAAAATTGTAATTTACATGAAAATGGCGTATGTTCGATAGAATGCATTTGTCACTTTTTCTAGAAAAAGTCAAAAACATTTCATTTTGGGTCTAGGGTATGATACATGAATTTGAATCAGAATCGTGAGAAGAATCCAAAAATTCTATAAAATACAGGGTCTCCTATTGAAAATAACAAAGATGACGTCACTTCCGTAAGAACCGGAAGTGTCACAATATCAAAAAATATTTTACCTATGACTACTGTAGAAAATAGCTCATTACGCACGGTAAACAAATCACACAGTTTTCATACACAAAACGCACAGTTTGAATATATTAAAATTTATACGTAAAATTAGGTGGAATATTTATTAATTCCGCAAGTAGGTCATGATCAGCGCAATCACCCGTCAACAGCGTAGTCATAGCAACTGTCAAAATCGAAATAATACAAACAAACTTTTTTTTGAAAGACAAATAAGTTCTGGTTATGAATTATAGATACATACTGTTTAAAAAAGGATAAGGTGAAGTGAAGGGGTAAGCGTAATCATGGGGTAAAGTGTAATCGGGCACTCCTAATTTTTGTATTATCGTTTTTAATTTTTTCTATCGAAATTTGAATGGGTAACTCATTTTTTTTTTTTTTCCTTTATATTATGTTTTCAATCCTTTTCAAGGTCCTAGTTTAAATTGTTAGTTATTTATAGGGTAAAAGCCGGGTAGTTGCCTCGGACGGATACATGCCTCAGTTTCAAATGCTCTATGTTAGACGAATTGACAGTGTTTCTTTTGATCATAATTAAAAGCGTCCCCGCGCAGGCCTCAGTGCCGCATAAGCCGTTGAAGTAGGCGCACGTGTTTTGTCCGTGTGAAAACATCTTCCGCGGCGATACTTTGACGAGCGCCAAATTATATTGGTAAGTAATCTCTGTTAAATATTTTTATAACTGAGTTGCGATTTCAGTCAGAAACATATTTCTTTGAGTGCATTAGCGTTTAAATTGCACTGTTTATTAGGTTTTATTGTTAAATATGTTTTATTTATTTCGTAAATAAAAGGGCAAGTATCCGTATCAAATCGGATAGTTGCCTACTGTCTTTACGGATTGTTGCCTATTTCTAAAAGGGCTAAACAATCAGCAGAAATTTAAACTCGAATGAAAAAATAATCGAGAAGAAGAATAAAACTGAAAGTAAAGAAAACAAGCGTAATGAAACAAACGAAAGAAACAAAAAACAAACTAGTTGGTAGCAAAGAAAGATTCCGAAGAAAAGGGCGACTACAAAAAATAAAAATCAAAACAATATAGAGATATTACTAGCACTGAATCAGAATCAGATAGCACAGATTTTATTGAACTGACTGAAGGAAGGGCTCTAAGGGAAAGAAAACTCGTATCTACAGTTCTAGCAGTGAAAATGAAGAAAATGTTATAAGTTCAAAAATATCTAAAGGAAAAGCAACTGAAGGGCTACTAATCAAAGGCAAAAAAAACAAATTATCTATTGGAGACACTGAAAATATATTAAAAGTAAAAAATATTAATTCAAAAATAGAAATTACCAAGAAAGAATTTTCAGTTCATGATTATTGTGTAGAATGTTTTGAATATTATAATTTAACTAAATCGAAATCAGATTGGATTGAATGTCAGATGTGTCGAATGTGTTGCATGAAATTGTTCAACACTCAAAAACCATTGCATAAGATGTGGCAAGTTGAAAAGCTTGACTTCTGGTGATAATCAATGCTAATGCCAAAGTTGATTACCATATTTTTTATATTTAAGATAAATACTAATGCTTAATTAAAAAATTACATGTTCACTAAATGTTATAATTTTATAATTATAATTTAACTTCAATTAATACTTAATAAAAGATTGTATTTAACAATAAAAACTGATTATTTAAATTAGTATAAGTTCTTTTTATTGGAAAAAAAAAACAGACGGGCATCTATCCTCACATTGGGCAAGTATCCCTCCAACCATTTTTAACGTTAGGCTAGTATCCGCTATAGTTGGCAACTATCCTCTTTTTTAGAGGTCATATTCAACTGGATTTACTTAAAATTTATAATATTTATAATTTTTTTATAGATAGGGTATGTTAGAAGATTAATGAACTATGTTTGAGAATACACTTTGAATAAAAAATGTATTGGTACACATTTTTTAAAGGAGCTTTTTAAAAAGTGTGGCAACTATCCGGCTTTTACCCTATATTACCGTGTATTTTCACTTGTTGTGCGAGTATCGATTGTAATCTTTAATTTCATATTGCTAATACAAATAATTCAATAAGATTGTGGTATTTTGCTTCCTTGGATTATTTCCAACAAGGAATCGGATTCTGCTGTCAGATTTCGATTTGGATGCCAACAAAAAGAAACATAGTAGCGATTACGTTTACCTACCCCATCAAAAAATATATATGGGGTAAGTGTAATCACAGAGACTGGGGTAAATATAATCAGTGATTACATTCGCCCCAGCCTAGAATTTCATTTTCGTCACTTCATATTTTTTACCGGTTTTACCAACCACTTCAAGAACCAGAAGCCGATTGGGACCAAGTAAAAAGAATATGTCATTCGAAGATTTGTTGCTAGACACCGTAAGACAATCCCCAGACCTCATGAGAAGAGAAAAGAAAAAGAGTAGCTTCTGGAGCTGAAATTATCACAGCACAGGAAAATATAGAAATAAGAAAAAAACCAGAGCAAGACAAAGAAGAAAAAAGAAAAAAAGCAGAGCAAGATAAAGAAGAAAAAAGAAAAGTAAAAATTGAATCAAAGAAAGCAGAAGACCCAGCAAAAAAGAAAAAAATTGAAACAAGAAAAAGGAAACCCAAAAATATTATTCTATCAAGTTCTTCTGATGAAGAGGATGAAACCCAAATTCAGAGCCACAGTGAGTCGGAAGAGGAAGATTTTGCAACGTATTCACAAAGGTTAGATGAAGAAGTGGAAGCCCATAAACAAGACGAATTGTTACTCACTGACTTGAAACAACCTGATGTCGTAAATTGGGTTCCGGTCTCATTTAAAGGAAAGAAAAATATATTTTTTTATGTTGGTCAAATAACAGCCTTTGAAAACAAATCACAACCTTTGATTATGTTTCTGGAAAAATGCAACCAAAACTCGCAACAATCGATTTTTCATTGGCCTGAACAAATTGACCATCACTCAGTGTCTGCATCAGACATCGAGTTAGTTTTACCCGAACCAAATTTAGGACGAAGAGGAGATTTAATTTTTCCAGTATCCTTCGCTACACATAATGTAAAATAAAAGGAAAGAACTACATTGTACAGTTTGTTATGTTCACATATTTCAATAAACGTTCCTAAGACAAACTGGCGAATTGTATACATTCCACAAAAAAGCTTATAACGTCCTTATGGATTGAGCTATTAGGATAATTTTTTTTTTGGTGAAACTGCCTAATTTTTACTTTGTTACACTTACCCCAAAGACTCTAGCATACGATGCATATGGGAATTACAAACCATGATTACATTTGCCCCGAATGCTGGGGTAAATGTAATCAGCGAACATAACTTATTATTTTTGTTTCTAACAAATTCACTATGCCTAGTAGAAAAAAATGAATTACTTCAGTTATTTAACAATTAGATAGGTACTACTAGAGGAAAGTGACCAAATATGGAATACCGTTTTGATTTTCAGCATAACTTTCACAAATTTTATAAATAAAATACTTTTTGTGGTAAATATTAACAATCATATATTTGCACTTAAGTTTGTAACAATTTTAGATTATTTTGTTCAGTTTGAGGTGAGAAAAATTTTCAAAAACTAAATAACGATAAAGGTACCTATATATGGAATAGGTACCCCAAATATGGAATACTATAATCACTATGAAAAATTAACCTTAACTTATAAGAGACCCTTTGAAAACTTTGGTATAATAAAGAAATGAACACAAATTATTTACAAAAATCGCAAATCCAGTTATCAAACTCTGGCCCAGCGCAATCATTATGTGCCCAGAGCCCACACATGAGGCACTTGATCCATGTTTCCCAATGAGTGTCATTCGAAACAAGCATACCACAGAAAATACACTCCGAATCTTCAGAGTCTGGAGCTGTACATCCTATCAAGGCATCGGGTTCGCTGTCTGTATCAAACAGCATCACCTCCTCATCATCTGAATCAGACATAGGCTTAGTCTTTTTCTTTGGTTTTTTCCTTTTGATTTCTTCTCATTCTGTTTTTTATTCTTGTTTTTTGCTAATTTATTTTCTTTTTATTTTTTTTTCCTGTTTTTGTCTATAAGGTCATTCTTATACGGTGACGACGTGATGACTGCTGCAACAGATGCTCTTCTTCCTCTATTAGAAGGTTTCCTTTTCTTGTTTGGTACGGGACTGATGTCAAACGGAGACACTAATCGAAGTGTTTTGCAGCTTTCAAATAACCCATTTTTTTTTCTCGTACTAATTTTATAGCTTCTGCCATATGCTCTGAATTCCATTCTTTTCGCTTCGTTTTCCAATTGACGCCCGCCATTCTGATAAAACCCGAAAAAAAAAAAAATTAACAAAGTCATTAAGTCAGCTGATACGTCACAGTGTCCAATTATGGAATAGTCTACTTCACATCAACGACCTGTTGAAAGCAACTTCATGTCCAGTACACAGCTTTGCCGATGATAGTACCCTCCATACCGCTTTCTCTTCCAGGGCCCCTATATCAGCCCGTGAAACCAGAAATGAACGAGGAAGAAATGTTAATAATATAAATATGGACTTAGCAACAATTCTCGAGTGGGGATCTAATAACTTGGTAGAATTCAATGCAAACAAAACACAAGCATGTCTTTTCTCTAGAAAAGCCGATCTCACTATGCCTAACATAACTTTGTCAGGAGTAACCATACCACTGAAGTCATCCATATCGATGCTTGGTATTACTATCAGCAATAACGTTTCCTGGGAAAATCACGTGAGGTCCATTGCCAAAAGTGCATCCCAAAAACTTGGTTTTGTTTCGTGCCAAGAGCTATTTCACCCCACTCAGCTGCTTATGATCTATAAGGCACAGATCCGACCTGTCCTGGAATACTGTTCCCATATTTGGAGCGCAGGCACCTAAACATATCCTGAGGCTATTGGATTCTGTCCAAAAAAGGGCAATTCGTCTCGTCGGTGATGCCTCGCTTACAAACTCGCTCACTTGTCTGGAACACCGTAGAAAAGTTGGCGATTTGTCTCTATTTTATAGATATTTTCATGGGCGATGCTCTTCTGAAATATCAACAATCGTTCCTGCTTTGGCAGTCTCTTCGAGACTAACCCGTCAAGTTCAGTCATCACACCCCTTCGTGGTCACTTTGGAGACCTGCAGAACATCACTTTCCAAAGACTCGTTCATCCAACGAACAGCGAGGCTTTGGAACTCATTGCCTAGAGAGGTGTTCCCCGAGGCATACAACCTCCAGAAATTTAAGAAGAACACCAACTCCTACCTTCTTTCCCTTGGTTACCACGATGTTCTCTGAACATTACAGGATATCCCTTTTCGTGGGAACCAGAACATAAAAAAAAAAAAAAGTCCATTATTGGACACTGTGATCCGTCCATATTTGGATTTTCCAACTATGTATTTCAAACTGATATTCACATATTTATATTTCAGAAAGTAATACTATCTAATACCGCTAAAACATACTAAAGAACATCTAAAGGGTCTCTAAAAGTTATAAAAACAATACTGTGTGCACTTTCTGTACGAAAAACACTGTCACTACGACGAAAGGGCTGGCTCGACTGACATGCTACAACTTGTACGCGTAAATGGAAGTAGAAAGAGACAGAAAATCACTGTTTATTGCGTGTGTGAGTTTGCATTTGAGAAAAATGGGGGTATTCCATATTATGGATACTATTCCATATTTGGTCACTTTCCTCTACTGTAAAAAATCAGAAACATATCTCTTTTGGGTATCTTGATATTGAAATTTAAAGTGTAACTATCGTTTTTCTGATTACACTTACCCCACTTCACCCTACCTACATTTTCAATATGTCAAGTGATAGTGAGAACGAAAATTTAACTCCTCCCAACATCATGGCAATGACCAAAATGGCAACGAATGATATACTGCCAAGTAAATTCCGCGAACGCTATGAAAATTGTTACAGTAGATTCATGGAATAAGGTGAATTCTTTCTCTGAAAATGTTTTCGTAGCATATTTTCAACACCTATCGGAAAAAATGAAACCAAGCTCTCTATGGGCCTTTTACTCAATGCTAAGATCGACTCTAAACATAAAAAACAACATAAATATAGAAGCCTATTCCAAGTTAATAGCGCTATTAAAGAGAAAATCGGATGGCTTTAGAAGCACAAAATCTGAAATTTTGGCGGCCAAAAACATTCAAGATTTCCTCGAAACGGCTCCTGACAATCAGTACTTGTTTATGAAGGTAAAATATGTCCACTAATACTATTTTCCACAGTAATTTTTATTTTTAGACTTCTTATAATTGACGTAAGTGGTGCCTGCCGAAAACAGGAACTGAGAGATATGAAAATTGAAGATGTTGAGGACACAGGAAAATCCTTCCTCATTAAAATTCCAAATACAAAAACCAAAATTCAACGTTCTTTTGTGATCTCTAACCATTTTTATTCTAGAATAAAAAAATATTACACTATACGCAAGACAATACTAATGATTTTTTTTTTAAATATATAAATGGAAAATGCACCAAACAACCCGTTGTGATAAACAAATTAGGCAGTAGGTATACCAAAAGATATGGCAAAATTTCTTAAACTAGATAATCCTAATCGCTACACAGGACACTGTTTTCGCAGATCTTCGGCAACTATTTTAGTCGATACTGGATTTGAAGAGGCATGGTGACTGGAATCGTCTTCAGTAGCAGAAGGTTATGTTGACAATTCCTTAAAAAACAAAGAACTCCCCTTATCGAGAATATCCTCCGCTATTTTACATAATAGTAATACAACCTCAACAAATGAAAATATTACAATGTCATATGATTCGACACATCGAAATACTTCTAATATATTCAATAATTGTACAGTAACCATAAATAATTATAATGTTCCTAATGTTAATTAAACCAACGTAGTAGTAAATTGAACGAATTATATCCTATATGATCATCAAAATTGTGAAACATATATCCTCTATAATTTTGTAAAATCGTTCAAAATACAATTGTTCAAAAAATCTAAAAATGCAATAATATACAGGGTATCCCATTTGAAGAAATGAAGTACACTGTCATAACTAGTTTTTAGATATCTCTGTATACATGAAACGAACAACAAAAAACGACAACTAAAATAAAAAATCGACGTTTTTAAGCGTCATTTACAATACCTAATAATAATGAAAATATTAAAAGTAGTCCAGACTTTTTTGGCACACTGTATATGGCCGTAGGTGAAGTATAGTACGCACTCATGGAATTACATGTAATTTTTCCATTCGTGCCTAATATGATTTTTACAACATTTGATACGTAATATACTATAATAGAATTTTCGATGTTTCCTTTACCGCCTTTATTATTTTTCTATATTCTAGCTTTGCTATTGGTGAAATTTGACACAGGTCACTTTTTAATCAATAGTAAAACTATAATTACAAAGCCTCCAACAAATCACTCTTACGAACAAATCTGAAGAAGTAAATACACCATGTGCGGTCTGTGGTTACAGTTCAACGAATTACAACTAGATACGACGTTGATGTCATCTGAAACTGTACTGTTCATCTTTTTGGCGCGATCATGTATTTATTTTAGCTCGCGCGAAATTTCTCGATAAATATTGATACCTACTTGCATGTGC
>JAFIRS010009283.1:0-10678 GCA_018342105.1 Gonioctena quinquepunctata | reverse complement strand
AACCCATTCCCCTGCGACAGACCGTAAACGTAATGCATATCAGCCATTTCCTCATTTGTGTATGCCATTTTATTAACAAGTGAATTATTAAAGTAACAAATTAAGAACAGAACAACAACACACAATTAGTATTAATTCAATTTCGAAAATTCCCATACTGACAGCGTCATACCGATTTAATTGTCACTATCTCTAATAGCGACCTACTAGCTAGTTTAGTTTCTGTATTGTTCGCATTTATGTCGATGTATCTCTGTAGTTGTTCGTAAAATAATGTTTTGCTGCTTACTGGTTTATTTTGGGCAAAACCCAAGAGACATTTTTTTGTTTAGAATGAAACAGGCTATCGGAAATAAATTTTAAATGGTAAACAAATAATAAGACAAAAGTTACATTGGAAATAAATTTTAGGGTTGCGTTTTTCACCCTTACAACCATGGGGTAAACCAAATAAATTACTGGCTAAGTGTCTTTTGGTAGTACAAAACGTCAGGTTAATTTTAATATTGTAACTTTTTCAGTGCTTGTGAAAAAAATTGTTATACAAATTTTATGTACCCCCTTTAAGGGGCTGTATCTTAACAAGGGATGCTCCAATGAAGTTTCTTTATATGAAAGATCCTATCTTTTTTTCGATGAGGAATCACCTCCTTAAATGTTTTACACTTATTCAGTTACACCCTGTATATACATATTAATATTTGCATTTATACAGTCCCGTTTCGGTATATACTGCTTACGAATCCAAACCAAATCTGACGAACTCTGACCCGGCCTCGGGCTTGACAAGGTTTTGATATGTAAAACTGTCTAGATGGGTTGAGACGGGACGAAATAATGGCCGAGTTCGAAAAAGCGGTAAAATGAAGATTTTTATACTGATTTAGTTCCATCACTGAGCGTGTAGGCGGCGCTTCCGGTGGAGATGTATTTGGTATATGATGCCATGCATTTTACCGACGAATGCCAACCCGAAATTTGGCAGCAGCGTCGTTTATGTATTGCCGAAGTTTCAGCAGCAAGTCTGAACCATATTGTCGATGTATTGTAATTTTGAATTATTCGAGGATTCTTTTATTTTACGGAAAATGATATTTGAAGGACTAGTTTGTTGACAGCTTTTTTCACTTTATTCTTAAAGATTTTCCTACAAATGAAAAGTAAGCAATGAACAATTATTTGATATGGATATTTTTATAGTTAAGCGTTTTACAAGCTTTTATTTAACTTGCTTTGTTCATATATCTGTCATTCCGGTTCAAAATTTGTAAGTGAACTCTAGTCGTTTGATTAACTTGATATTTGGCAAATGTTCATAATTCCGGTTAAATTTCTGTTAGATAAAAAAAGGACGGTGGCTCCAAGATGGCGGCGAATTATGTGATTATGGTCCGATTCTATTCAAAATTGGAATTTGGGAGTTTTTGGAGTCGGAGATTATGATTTTTCTTACAAAATTCATAAATTCAATATGACGGCTGAAAGCTGACGCCGAGTTCCGTGATTATGGTCCGATTTTATCGAAAATTGCTATGTGTGGGTTTTTGGGTTCGGAGACTATGCATTTTTATGTAAAATTCCCAAATTCAAGATGGCGGCTCCAAGATGGTGGACCATTTTTGTTTTTTGGTTAATTAAAATGGGTTTGTAAGTGTTTTTATTGAAGATGACTGTGATCTTTTTGTCAAAATTCATATATTCAGGATGGCAGGCGAGTTTTGTGATCATGATCTGATTCTATTTGAAATTGGTGTGTGGGGATTTTTGGGGTCGGATATTAAGAGTTTTTTTTTAATTAATAAATTCAAGATGATGGACATGTTGAAAAGGGAAACATTCTCAATTGAATATTGATAGAAATATTTTTCTGTGAATTGAAAAATCCACGATTAAAATGAAGTTATTTTTTGTGAATGTCTAACAGAAAACAACTACTTCCCCGGCTGAAGCCACGCTGGACATTGAACTACATCTGATAGATATTCTGAAAAGACCCTAACTCAAAAGAAAAAATCTGAAATTGAAAATTTGCATTTTCATTCGAATAGTTATTTGATTTTCTATTGCAGTCTTAATTGAGAACTCATTAAGATGAATGAGGCAAAGAAGAATGTTTTCCAAAAGAGAGTACTCACCAGAAATCATTCGTAACATTGACGCAGGGGAGACATCGCATTCACTAGGTCTTCAATACATTTTTGTCGACGAAAATCTATTTCACGCTTCCACGATCATCAGGAAGACCGGAAAAAATGGGAAACACATTTTCAAGAACAATCTCACTTTGCAAAGATGGAAAAAGTAAGAATCATTTCTTTTGGAGAGACACTTTGAAATTAGTGTTTTCTGACATTAAAACCTGTCATGGGGTATGATAGATTGATTTGTTGAAAATATAAATAGGATGTTCATAAAATCAGATGTGGAATCATCTGCGACTGAAAGATGAACCTTAGTCACTATCTTCCATCGTCAAGATAACCTCTTGTGGGGTATTCATGTTGAAAAGGGAAACATTCTCAATTGAATATCGATAGAAAGATTTTTTGTGAATTGAAAAATCCACGATTAAAATGAAGTTATTTTTTGTGAATGTCTAACAGAAAACAACTACTTCCCCGGCTAAAGCTACGCTGGACATTGAACTACATCTGATAGATATTCTGAAAAGGCCCTAACTCAAAAAATAATCTGAAATTGAAAATTTGCATTCTCATTCAGATAGTTATTTGATTTTCTATTCCAGTCTCAATTGAGAACTCATAAAGATGAATGAGGTAAAGAAAAATGTTTTCCAAAAGAGAGTACTCACCAGAAATCATTCGTAACATTGACGCAGGAGAGACATCGCATTCACTAGGTCTTCAATACATTTTTGTCGAAGAAAATCTATTTCACGCTTCCACGATGGAAGATAGTGACAAAAGTTTATCTTTCAGTCGCAGATGATTCAACATCTGACTTTATGAACATCCTGTTAATATTTTCAACAAATCAATGATGGACATGTTTCGCGATTTTGGTCCGATTCCATTCAAAATTGGTATGAGGGGGTTTTCGGGATCGAGTTTTGTAATTGAGTTGGGACATGACATTTTTTATACGGCCACGAAAACCCCCACATACCAATTTTGAATTAAATCGGACCATAATCACAAAACATGTCTGCCATCTTGGAGCTGCCATCTGAAATTTATGAATTTCGACGAAAAATTTATAATCTCCGACCCCGAAAACTGCTACATACCAATTTTGTATCGACTCGGACCATAATCACAAAACATCGTCTGCCATCTTGGAGCTGCCCTTGAATTTATGAATTTGACGAAAAATTTATAATCTCCGACACCGAAAACCCTCACATACCAATTTTGAATCAAATCGGACCATAATCACAAAACTCGTCTGCCATCTTGGAGCTGCCATCTGAAATTTATGAATTTCGACGAAAAATTCATAATCTCCGACTCCGAAAACCCCCACATACCAATTTTCAATCGACTCGGACTATAATCACAAAACCAAAGCGGCAAACTTGGAGTCGCCATTTCGAATTTATGAATTTTGACAAAAAAATCATAATCTCCGACCCCGAAATATCTCACATACCAATTTTGAATCAAATCTTGTCCGCCATCTTCAAACCGCTATTTTGTATTTTTCTCTAACGAAAATTATTCCATACTGCATTGTCACCGAGATTATGAACACCTGCCAACTCGGTCAGAATTCATTCGCAAGATTTGAACCAAACTAACAAATGAACGAACGAACTAACTAACTAACAAGTGAAACAATCATTAAATACCCCAAAATGAATATTCTTTATTCAGCGACTGAATTAGACAGAAGTCAAGTAACCAAAATTGAATGAAAGTGTTTGGCGAGTTAATTTTTCTCTCGTGTTTGTTTGTATCGAGAAAATTAAATATTCCATGCGCGATTTGATCATAATATCATGCGAAAAGAGCGGCAACACTGCCGGGACTGTATACGTAGATTAAATGTCGAAAATATTGTATGTGATGGCTTGAGAACGCGCTAAAATATGATGGGCTTGTGAACAATTATGTTTTTCACTTTTTTTTCTCACAGTTCCAGTTATTTTTGGAGATTGTGATATCTGTAGAACACCAAAATGTTTGTTGAAATCATGAGTATTTCTAGTGGGTCTGTGGTGGTCTTGATACTGTAATGGTCTGACAACGTGGGTTGAATATGTATATATATATATATATAAGTTTTTAGAAAATAGCAGTATTTTATTAATTACTCAAAATTTTTCTGCTGATTTTGATTAAATTTGACAAGCGTTTCACGGTAATGAGAATTTTTTCCTAATGTCATCAAAATCAAGTAATAAATTCCAGTAGCGTCCCAGAGGATAATGTTATTTATATTAGGACAAATCGTTATACGCCACTGTTTTCGTATGTTTATTTCATTTTTCATTAAGCAAATAAAAAAACATGTTTTTGGGCTTTTCAATTGTTTTTGTATCTCGCTTAATTTTTGACAAAAAAAAATCAAACCGGTTTTTTTTCATGTAACGGGAAAAAACTCATTCAATCAGAAATTGAATCAAAGATAGTCAGGCACAATTTCGACAATAATTGAAGGTTTGTTTGTGACAAATTTTGACAGCCTGTGACATGTTAATTGATCAATTCGAACCTTAATGCATTTTAAGTACGTTCATGCGTAGTCTGCGGAATCATCATGCCAAGTATTTACAGTACAGCTAAATACGCGGATTGTATTTGGAATCATCATGCCAAGTATTTACAGTACAGCTGAATATGCGGATTGTGTTTGTCAACGGGTACTGTGCGCACGTTTCAGTAGTTGAAAGGACCCGTAAATTTCCTTCAAGGAGATTTCCTGACAGATTAGATCACTACTTTTCAACGTCTATAAATAGGATTAACCGTATTGTGATCTCGAGCCGACGAAATTTTTGAACGCCTTCAAAATGAAAAAAAAAAAACAAAATATCTCAGAGCATTTCGACAAAATGTCTTCCAGTAGCACGCAGATATTTTCTTCACAATTACAATTTTATTTACAATACGCAGAGCACTGTGAACAGAACTTTGAAAGCAGATGGTTGTCATGCATATCATCAGAATTTGCTACCTGATGACAAGGCCACGAAGAAGAGAATTTTCCGAAATGTTTCTGGGTGAATCAGTGGTTGTCATCGTAACTTCTTTTTTGACTAGAGTTCTTTGTTTGAATTTATGGTTGTCAGTTTTGAAATCAGTCGTCACTTTTGGCAGAATAATTTGACAAGCAACGGATGCCTTTTGATCCAACCATAAACTAAACTCTACCAACTTATGATTTTGTGGAGTTTTATTCGAGATGTGTTCGATCCATTTAATATTCAGGTTTGTGGGAAGTTTACTTAAAAGTTCCTGAAGTAAAATAGAATTTCGTAAGTGTTCCTCCTCATGTAGCGCTTCAATAATACCGACAAAGTTTTTCATTTCATCAGGAAATTCAATAAGCATATCTAATCTATCCTCTTTTACACTAGGAAAACTTTTTATTTTATCCAATAACATCATAATAATGTGCTCAGGACGTCCGAATCGGTTTTGTAAAATGTCAATAACTTTGTCAACGTTTTGAGGCAAAATAAGTAAACTTTTTTCCACATAATTTTCTCACCCCAGCATGTCCTTTCAGACATTTTGAGTCTTAATCTGATTCTCCTCCTTGGGAGCACAATCGCGTTGTATTCTTATGAAAATAAGTTTGGCTATTCTACGGTCACACAATAGCAAACTCGGCATGGATTGTTCTTGTGAAGTATTTTGCAGTTTCTGACGTCCAATACAAAGCCTCGAACGATCGGCGAATGGTTCCATTTAAAATTTCATTCTTCTGGACTATCTCGACATTTCTGAACTACACACCACAATATCATTTTCCTGACAGATGTTTTCTGAACCACTTCTTCCTTAAAAAAAAAGTCATTCAGCTCAATTTTGTGAAGCCCTCCATTTCGAAAGAAAATTCAGATCCCTTTCTTCGGTGGATGTGCAAGGTAGAGCAGCATGATGTGGTCCAATCAGAAAATGATTAGGTGTCAAAGTCTCAGAGTCATCAGAGTCGACAGATACGTGAGTCGATGGCCTGGAATTAATTATATTTTCGACTTCAGCAAATACTGTTCGAAGAACGTATTCTTGTGGAAATCTAGTTGTCAACATTTCCTTCATAATTTTCTTCACGGATTGTATCAATCTTTCCCATGCTCCTCCCCAATGTGGAGCTGACGGTGGATTGAAAATCCATTTGATGTTTTTCATACTGCAGAATTTGGTGATTTCTGTCTGATTCAAATTTTTCAATGCTATAGAAAGTTCTTTTTCTGCTGACTTGAAATTACTTCCATTATCGCTGTGGATTTCTTCAGGGAATCCACGTCTACAACCAAATTGGCGAAGTACATGAATAAAACTGTCTGTACTGAGATCATGTGCAATTTCCAAATGTATGGCTCTTGTTACCATACACGTAAAAATCACCCCATATCTTTTTTCTCTGCTTCTTTTCACAGCAACATTGATCGGTCCGAAATAGTCCACTCCGGTTTTAATGAAGCACCTTACTGTAGGTTCCAAACGACATAATGGTAGTTGTCCCATGATGGGTGTTTTTGGCAAAACCTTTCTGTTTTTACACATTTGACATGATTTCTTTATGTCTTTAACTCTTGTCGAATATGTAAATCCAAAATTTTTTAAATTTTTTTTGGATGAACCTTCATTATGGGTTTTTTCATGTCTTCGTCGGCTTGTCTTAAATTGTTCAATCTTCCTCCTAGTCTTATTATACCGTCGTTGTCCAACTCGCACGAGAAAGTATAAGGTCTGCTAGATTTGTGTAATAACTTATTTCTTTTCAGTGAAGTTAATTCTTCGAAGAATGTGTCTATTTGAATCCTTCTGTAGATGAGCTTTTCCGCATTTTGAATTTCTGAGACCATGAGTTCTCCAGTGTTTTTATTACTTCCTCGGCAATTTCCAATAAATCTGAGCATCCATGCTGTGGTTCTTCTGATACGATTCCATTTTGAAAATCTCTGTGGGTCAGGAATTATCAAGTCTTCTTTGAAGAAGTTTACAAAAACGTAATCATTTTTTATTTCGAAATTATCTTGATTTCTCTCGTCTGACTTCATAGGTTTTTCTTTGGGCCAATTTTCGATTTTTTCGCTCAAAAATTGAGGACCAAATAACTATGTACTCCTGTCAGAGAAATCGAGAGGTTTTATTCTTTTCGTCGCTTCATCCGCGACATTTTGTTTTGATGGTACGTACTTCCACTGTGTCATGTTTGTCAGTTCATGTATCTCGGCCAGTCGCTGAGCTACAAAAACTTTGAACCTATGAGCTTCAGATCGAACCCATTGTAACACAGTTTTTGAATCTGTCCAATATATAACCTGAGAGATTTCAAACCTCAGAGTAGAGCTGAGTGAGTGCCCCAGTCGTGCCCCCATTAAGGCTGCTTGCAATTCCAACCTTGGGATGGATACAGGCTTCAGAGGTGCAACTCTTGTTTTCGCACTCACAAAGGCTGTTCGAATTTCATTACCCCTTTCTATCCTCAGAATTGCAACTGACGCATGGCATCTTTCTGAGGCATCTGAAAAAACATGTAATTGGGTAAGTACTACCATCTCTATCTAATCTAAAATACTGTCGAGGAACTCTGAAATTGTAAATAGTTTGCAAGTCATTGATCCATAAAACCCATTTGTCATTCAAGTCATCGGTAATTTTGTCATCCCAATCAAGTTTATTTTTCCAAATTTCCTGAAGTAACACTTTTCCATGAATAATAAAATTTGCTATGAAACCAAGTGGATCGAAAATTGACATGACGACCTTGAGTACCTCTCTTTTTGTTTGACGTTATTGATTATTCAGAATATGTTCATTGACTTTATGAAATTTTGTTTGAAAGCCAAAAGTGTCCTCTTGGGGGTTTCCACCAAGTTCCTAAAATTCTTTCCATTGTTGTTTCCGCATTGGCTTCAATATCCAACCCATTTTGAGCTATCAGTTCCTTGTCGATTCCTTCTAATACTGCTTTTGAATTTGAAATCCAGTTACAAATCATAAATCCTCCCTGTTTGTGTACGAAAATTATGTCCTGGATCAATTTTATAGCTTCAAATTCAGAATCAGCATTTCCCAGATAGTCATCCATGTAGTGGTCTTCTATAATAGCTCGTGCTGCCTCTGGAAATTGATTTACAAAATCGTAAGCGTTCCTGTTTTTGGCTTCTTGAGCCAGACAGGGCCCACTAGTTGAACCAAAGAAAACAACTTGAATTTCAAAAATATTTGGCGAACAGATGCGATCCATATCTCTCCAGAGAAATCTTTGAGCAGGACGATCTTCTTGTCTGACACCGATTTGGAGAAACATTTCCTTTATATCCGCAGTAGATGCATATTTTTTTATTCTAAAATTTAGTAGAATATTATATAGAGAATGATATAGATCGGGACCAGTGAGAAGGCAGTCATTTAGACTTATTCCGTTTGATTTGGATGCAGCATCGAAAACAATTCTTAACTTATTTGGTTTATTGGGATTGAATACACCGAAATGCGGCAAAAACCAAGTTTTCGTATTACCCATTTTGGCTTCTTCTTCGGAGAGTTTTCTTATATAGCCTTTTTTTCCAAATCGACCATTTTCTCGCAATAGGCTTTTCCAAAATTTGGGTTCTTGTCCATTTTGCTCTCCGTAGAAAGCAGTCTCTTCATCGCATTCGATTTACTTTCTGGAAGAATCACATCTTCATGTTTCCATAGAAGTCCTGTTTCAAACCTCTTCCCTTTTCTCTTCATTGTTGTATCCAAAATATTTTGTGCCCTTATATCTTCTCTTGACATGGACTTGGTGATCTCTTCCAAACCTAAATTGTCAATTTGCCATTGTTGTTTCACCATGTCATGAATAATGTCTAAGTCGTCCTTTTCCCCATGATTAATGAAGCATACGTGACCATTATCAAAGATTTTGTTCGACCCTGAACTAACATTTCCATGAATGACCCAACCCAAGAGTGTTTCACTCAAAGCTGGACCATTCCAGGGGCCAGTTATAACTTTTCTGTTGATCAAGAGTGGCCAATTATCTTGACCAATCAATAGTTTGGGCTTTGCATCGATCATTGATGGAATTTTAATGTTAATAAAAGGATACTCACTGGAAATCTTCATCATATCAACACTTTGCGATGGCAAAGACATTCCTCTGATGATTCTGGCATGACGAATTTGGAAATTCTTACCATTCTGTGGTGATCTGATGTTGCATGACACAATCCTCGAGTCATCTTGCTGCTTCACTTGATTATTCGTCCATTGAATATATAAAGGATGCTGAGGTCCATCAAGTTCCAATTGGTCAGCTAAATTCTGGTCAATCAAGGTCACAGTCGAGGCATCATCTAAAAGTGCATAAATGTTCAGGGATTTTTCACCACGATTTAATGTCACGGGTACAACTTTCTATAATACATTCGAATTTGTTGAAATATGACAGTTGATTTCGGATTCATTTGCATTCATACGATGAATATCATTATTTTCTGAAATTTCAGTTTCATGTAGAAGCTGATTATGGGGTTCTGTACAATTATTTATTCCACATTTAAATTTCCTACATTTCTTCAGTTTGGAATGGTATTAAACAAGAAAAGCAAATCCCTTTAGATATAACTAAATTCCACCTTTCCTCTATTGTCATGGATTTGAATTTAGAACATTTACTGAGATGGTGTAGTTCATTACCACAACATATGCATCTTTTATTTCCTACAGGTGAATCAGTGGTTGTCATCGTAACGTCTTTTTTTACTAGAGTTCTTTGTTTGAATTTATGGTTGTCAGTTTTGAAATCAGTCGTCACTTTTGGCAGAATAATTTGACAAGCAACGGATGCTTTTTGATCCAACCATGAACTAAACTCAACCAACTTATGATTTTGTGGAGTTTTATTCGAAATGTGTTTGATCCATTTAATTTTCAGGTTTGTGGGAAGTTTACTTAAAAGTTCCTGAAGTAAAATAGAATTTCGTAAGTGTTCCTCCTCATGTAGCGCTTCAATAATACCGACAAAGTTTTTCATTTCATCAGAAAATTCAATAAGCATATCTTATCTATCCTCTTTTACACTAGGAAAACTTTTTATTTTATCCAATAACATCATAATAATGTGCTCAGGACGTCCGAATCGGTTTTGTAAAATGTCAATAACTTTGTCAACGTTTTGAGGCAAAATAAGTAAACTTTCCACAATTTTCCTAGCATGTCCCTTTAGACATTTTTGGAGTCTAATCTGATTCTCCTCCTTGGAGTAGCCACAAATAGCCGTTGTATTCTTATATTGAAAAATAAAGTTAGGCCATTCTACGGGATCACCGATGGACCTCAGCATCCTTTATATATTCAATGGACGAATAATCAAGTGAAGCAGCAAGATGACTCGAGGATTGTGTCATGCAACATCAGATCACCACAGAATGGTAAGAATTTCCAAATTCGTCATGCCAGAACCATCAGAGGAAAGTATTTGCCATCGCAAAGTGTTGATATGATGAAGATTTCCAGTGAGTATCCTTTATTACATTAAAATCATGAGCAAA
>JAFIRS010009282.1:0-10720 GCA_018342105.1 Gonioctena quinquepunctata | reverse complement strand
AAAACGTACAAATGAATGAACAAAACCCTTTTTCGTCAAACGAAAAATATCAAGAAAGTTTTGTTTTAAAAACAAATGATAATTTAAAATAAAAAACCCCTTTAGAAGTTTTCTCAACTTTTTTAAACAAAAATTTTAAAAAATTTTAAACGCTGACAATGATTTAATTTTTTTTGTTGAATGATTTGGTTTCAAAAGGGTTTCGCGCGAAGTGTTTATGAAAGTGGGTACCAATTAATTTGATTGACATTGATTGGTTGGTGAACAACTTGTGGAAGTATTAATTTTATTAAATTTGCGCGGGTTTTTAAAAAACCAAATCAATCAAAAAAATAACTGAATCGAAAAAGGGAAAAAACCCCCCTTATTTTATTCTTTTACCAGTTTAAAAAGCCCCCCTTTTAAAAAGTTTTTTTTGGTATTTTTTTTTTTTTTTTGTTAGTTCCCCAATATGTTAATTTCTAGGGGGGGTCTTAAAACAAGGGGTCTTTCCCCCAAGTTTTGAGCTGAAAAAAAAAACCCCCCAAAAAAACCCACTCACCAATTTAGAATAGAATCTGACTATACTACGAAACTCGTCCGCCATCCTGGAGTCGCATCTTGAATTCATAGGTTTTGCAAAAAATAATAATCTCCCCAACCTGAAAACCCCACATACCATTTGAAATAAAATATAACATAAATCAGAAAACTGGTCCTTCATTTTGGGAGCCACCTTTTCGAATTGATGAATTCTGATTAAAATCCCCAAAACCGCAAAAACCCGCCGCATACCAATTTTAATTGAGTCGGACCATAACCCAAAACCGTCCCCCCCCTTTGAATTTAATTTATGAAATTTGACAAAAAATTCATAATCTTAGACGAAAACCATCAATCCCCAATTTACAAATCAGATCATAATTACAAATATCTTCCGCATCTTGGGAGCGCCATTTTTTTTTTTTCTCTAACAAAAACTCCATAATGCATTGTTACCAGAATTAATGAACAGTCGCCAAATTTCAAATAAAATTTGGGACTAGAAGTCTGTCAAAGTTCAGTTGAAATATTTGACCCGAACGTACATACATAGTTACATACACACTTGCAAATTTAAAAATGAAAGCTTGTAAAATATTTTTCACTTCGAGAAAAAGCAGTGTACCTATAACAAAGATATTTTGCAGGTGGAATTGAATTGACAATGAAAAAAATTACTAAAACAAATATCATGTTAAGCTCTTTTGGGGTTTACAATAATAGATAAAATACTCACCAAGTATTATTGCTGCATGTGTTATGTTGTGTTTCAAGACCCATTCAGTTAACTTTGAATTTATGTTATCATTTGAATTTTCAATATTTTCATGGAAGTTCTCAACGGTACATAAGGACATACCTAGGACATCCCTGTGTTGCTAGGGTTTGATTATAGTTTCATATATATTGTGAAGTCTGAAATTGTATTTCAGCATTCATCAGCTATCTTCAACATTCGAAAAAGTTAACACCAGATCAAATATTCCCGAGTACACAAAATTGTGAAAATAAATGAGATGTCAGATCAACGCACATCACTAGTAGTCTAGTTAACAAGTGCTTTTTGGACCAACTTTTTTCAGCAGTCTCCGAAAATTATGATCGAGGTGTCATTCGATTCGGAATGACATCTGGATGATTTTTGAAAAAAATTAAGGTGTGCTTGCAAAAATTGTAAAAGTTATTAACAATAAACTAAAAAAAAGGGGGCTTTGGTTTTTTGCAAATATCTCAAAAACTAATGAAGATTTTTTACAAATCTGAAAAAAAAAAAAGAGGAAATTTTCTGAGAAAAATCTTGATTCCCGGAATTGTAGGATCAATATTTATAATTTTCCCAGAGGGATGAAAATACGGCCGAAAACGGGTACTCTGGCTTGGGCAAGCCGCGCCCGCTTTGGACACTTTAACAATAAAAATTATTTAAGCATACTAAATATGAAAATGAAAAATTGAAAAAATTCAGACACTAACTGAACAGATGCATGAACAATAATCCGCTTGAAAAAAAATGTTATCACAATTTTTCAATTAGTTATTCAATAGTTAATTAATAATTTTTTTCTGCTTGAACATTGCAAGTGTGATAATTGTTAAACTATAAATCTAAGATTTTTTTCCTCTCTTGGAGCAATCCTTGAAAGGCTTCAGAATAGAACTCATCATTATAATTCATAAACTAATCGAGATATGATGAAAATACTCCAGACTTATTTATTATCCATTAGATAAAGAACAAATTTAGCTGAAAAGTTCAGTTGTTACTTATTTATTTATTAAATTTATAGCAATTGCTGATAAAAAATACTTAGGGAGAAATGTTTTTTTGCTTTAATGCTTAAAAATCTTATCAACTATTAAAAATATAACTATCTCATTCAAGTATCTCATCAATTATCGTTCATTACTCAACATTTTTACCTTTCATATTTTAATATCACTTAATTATACTAGGAAAATTCACGAATATCTAGATTTTTATTTTCAGGTTCTGTTTCTTTAATGTTTCTAAAAGTTTATGAATGACAATCTTTATTTTTTGTCTTTGAAATATTATTGAGACAATAGAGTCTCTAATAAACTTTTTTCAGCAGTCTCCGAAAATTATGATCGAGGTGTCATTCGATTCGGAATGACATCTGGATGAGTGTTGAAAAAAATGAAGGTCCGCTTGCAAAAATTGTAAAAGTTATTAACAATTAACTAAAAAAAAGGGGGCTTTGGTTTTTTGCAAATATCTCAAAAACTAATGGAGATTTTTCAAATCTGAAAAAAGATTCAAAAAGAAGAGGAAGTTTCATGAAAAATGTTTCGATTCCCGGAATTGTAGGATCAATATTTACAATTTTCACAGAGGGATGAACATACGGCCGAAAACGGTTTGTACTCAGGCTTGGGCAAGCCGCGCCCACTTTGGACACTTTAACAATAATAGTATTTAAGCATACTAAATATGAAAATGAAAAATTGAAAAAATTCAGACACTAACTAAACAGATGCATGAACAATAATCAGCTTGAAAAAAAATGTTATCACAATTTTTCAATTAGTTATTCAATAGTTAATTAATAATTTTTTTCTGCTTGAACATGAACATTGCAAGTGTGATAATTGTTAAACTATAAATCTAATATTTTTTTTATATCTTGGAGCAATCCTTGAAAGGCTTCAGAATAGGACCCCGTTGCTAAATTAAAAATTTTTCATTTTTCAGTTTTTAATTATTAATTTTCGTTGTTGCAAAATTAAATACTTAAATTAATCATTGAAAAAAATGTTTTTTGTCAAATATTATTAACGATCCGTTTTTATGTTATCAGAAACTGCATAGAAATAGTTTTTAATTTTTTTTATCTCTAATTGTTTGAAAAATTGTTATAAACGAATGCGTTGTTTATAAGATAATTGTTTTTTTATGGAATTTCAATCTTTGATACAAATGATGATTTTTAAAAGAAAAATTGTTTCATAAAAAAATTAGGCAACATCGGCTCGCTAATATCTTTCGAAAAAGTATCTTCTTTATGCAGCACGAGGCTATTGTTCTCTTTTCTCTTTGAAATGATTCAGTGCAAATCTCGCACGAATGCCACTGGCAAGAATTAAAAAATGATGTTGTACAGCAGAAAATGCCTTTTCATGCATAAGAGATGCGTAAAGTTCATCCATTATCAATTGCAGAAGCATAAAAAACAAGTTTCCCAGTCTTGCGGCGGAATCCTTCGAACAGCAGAGGCTGAGATAACTAATTTTATTTAGATATTCGAATATTTTAAAAATCGTATTAATAGGCAATCGGATCATCATAATTTCATTCTCCAATTGTCGAAATAAAGCCTTATTTTCCATCAAAACCCAACACAGCCATAGAATATTTTGAAACCTATTTCGATCCCAGACCAGAGACGCTACTGGCTTTCATTCCCTCAGACTTTTTGAAACTGGTGATTTATTAGTCTCAACGTATAGACACACCTACAAGCATTATCATTGGCTTGCGGTCACTCAAACAGATGTCACTCAAACCCACGACGACTATAGGCGCTTTTGATCTCCTTTCGATCTTTATACCGCCGACGGAGAATGTTTACGAGTAGTAATAGTATACTCGACAAGTTGAAAATGGTCTAAAATAGAGATACTGCTCTTAAAATTATGTGTGGTAGCTCATTGGATCCGGAATAACGTTTAGAAAAATGTGCCAAAAGCGTGTATTAGCACATAGAAAATTGCAAAATTTATAAACAATTGAAGATGAAAAAAAATGGCATTTCGTTTTTTGCCAATATATCATAAACTATTGATATTTAAGAAATTTCAAATAAAGAATCTGAAAGAAGAGGAAATTTTCAATAAAAAACTCGCAGCTCTTGGAACTCTATCCCCATTATTTATAATTTTAATTTAACGCTGAAAATGGGTCTCCGAGCGACATTTTTAGGTTGCGCGCGCGACGTCAAAAGCGAGTACGACACATTAATTAATTTATTTAAGGTATTGAATATTTTTTTTTATTGAAAAAATCATGGTGTATTTGGAACACTATGAATAATTTATTCCCGTTGGAAATTTTACTCAAAGTTAATTTTTCAACAAGTTAAACGATTGTTAACTAACAAAATTTTCTCGAACTTCTGTCTTAATTGTAAATGAAAAAAATGTTTAAATAATTGTTGTAAAAATATTCCGCTTCGTAGAGCCTCTCTTATATACATACACATACACATACAAGATCACGCCATAAAAGTTAAAAAAATATTCATACTTTGTTTATAATAATTTTTGTACTTGAACAAAAACTAAAAAATCCAAGTAATTTTGTTAAAAAAAATTTGTTTTTTCTTCATCATCATATTACCGTTTTTTTATTAATACAAGATATAAATTGATTTGCAGAAAAAAAAAACCGCCATTTGTTGATAAATTTTTCATAAACAAATTGATTGTTTCAATATTTTTGAAAAAAAATTTTTTTCACAACTTCATTATATCCAAATATCATGATTTTTGAAAAAAAATATTTCCTCAATAACAATTTTCAATTGTTTATATTAAATTTTTTTTAAAAATCATAATTAATCCTCTATGAAAAAAAAAAAAAAAGTTTTCATCAACAATTCCATTGTTTATTAACTTACCAATTTGTTATAAACAAATTTTGAACTTTGTTAGATTTTTTCTGAAACTTTTCCAATTTTTATTGTACTTGGGGAATTGGAATTGGGAAAAATTGGGAAAAATTGGGAAAAATTATTTTCTATACTTTGTTATATATGGTTGTTTTTTGTAAATTTTAGAAGTTTCAGAAAAAAAAAAAAAAAAATTTTTTAAAAATATAAAAAAACGATTATAAACAATTGAAAATTGTTATTAAGGATTTTTTCAAAAATCATAATATTTGTAATATAATGAAGTTGTGGAAAAAAAATTTCAAGAATATTGAAATAATAAATTTGTTTATGAAAAATTTATCAACAAATAGCGGGATTTTTTTTTTGCAAATCAATTTATATCTTGTATTGATGAAGAAACGATAATATGATTATAAAGAAAAAAAATTTTTCTTTAACAACATTACTTGGATTTCTTTGTTTTTGTTCAAGTACAAAAATTATTATAAACAAAGTATGAATATTTTTCTAACTTTTATGGCGTGATCTTGTCAAGTATGTATATAAGGAAGGCTCTACGGAGCGAAAAATTTTTACGACAATTATTTAAACATTTTTTTTAAAACAATTCAAAAATTGGTTAACAATAGTAATGAAATTTTCACGGAATAAAATTATTCATAGTGTTCCGATCCCATGATTTCAAATTAAAAATAAATTTTATACCTTAAATAAATTAATTAATTTTCGTATCGCGTCGAGCGCCAACCTAAAATTCGAGACATAAACGTTAAATTAAATTATAAATAGGAGATAAGTTCGGGAACTGAAATTTTTATTGAAATTTCTTTTTCAGAATCATTCGAAATTTTAAATAATAGTTTTGAAATTGCCAAAAACAGAAATGCATTTTCATCTTCAATTGTTTGAACTTCTGCAATTTTTTGTTGCAATACACGCTTTGGCACATTTTCTGGCATTCCGGATCCAGAGCTATCACACTATGATTTAGGGCAGTATCTATGACCATTTTCAACTTGTCGAAGACTATAAACATTATTTTCGTTCCGATTCTTCGCAACTCGCTCGTGTTAGCGAAGTGAGTTTTTGATTTGGTCCTATGAAACAGTTGCTGAAAATGTTTGAACCACTACTGGTTCACAAAAATATCTAGGGTCATACCAAAGTTATTATTTATTTTTTTATTAAACTTTAGCACTCTGTAGGTAGTTCAAAAGTTGAGACCTTCAGGACATTTGTTCCCAAAATGGACCCAATAATAACTTCCTCGCACATTAGAATATTATTAAGAAACACCCTGTATATACGCTTCCCCGCTTCTGCTGCCCTACCCCACTACACCGCGCTTTCACCTGTTTTGCAGCATTTTAACGAAAAATAAGAATTAACGTTTTGAAGTACTATACTTCTACTTGCAATGTGTTTTTGAACAATTGAAATCAGATCACCTATGACGCATTCAGGATTGCTCCAATAAAGTGAATAAAAAAATTCAAATTGCAATTATGCAAAACCTAATGAATTGTTCAAACATTGAGTATATATCAATCACTAGTATGTTGCGAAGAGCCTGCGCTACAACTTGAAAAGTGGTGGTGTTAAGTTTTTTTCTTAAACACGCCGATTTTTCTGGCGTTTCCTGTTTTTACACGCTTTATATTAGCTTCACTTGTATGTTTGTTTGTTTGTAACCGACTCCTTTGGGCGCGATTTTGACCCACTTTCAGACGTCCGAATGATTTGAAATTTGGCAGGTGTACATAATTCCGGTGACAATGCATTAACAAATTTTTGAGTGTGTGTGCTCCAATATGGCGTACGAATTTCGTGATTATGGAGTGATTTGCTTCAAAATTGGTATCTGAGGGTTTTCGTGGTCGGAGATTATGATTATTTTGTCAAAATTGGAAAATTCCAGATGGCGGCTCCAAAATAGTGGACGAGTTTTGTGATTATGGTCTGATTCTATTCAAAATTGGTATGTGAGGGTTTTTGCGGTCGAATATTATGATTCTTTTGTAAAAATTGGAAAACTCAAGATGGCGGCTTCAAAATGGTGGCCGAGTTTTGTGATTATGGTCTGATTCTATTCAAAATTGGCATGTGCGGGTTTTTGGGGTCGGAGATTATGATTATTTTATCAACATTGGAAATATTCAAGATAGCGGCTCCAAAATGACCGCGAGTTTTGTGAGTATGGTCCGATTCTATTCAATATTGGAGAATAATATTAAAAAAAATGTAATAATACTAATAATAGTTTGAAGAACTAAAAACACGCGTTAATAGAAAACTAAACTATAAAGTTGAAAATAAATAATAGTTTAAAAAAACTAAAAAACACGCTTTTATAGAAAACCAGACTAAAAAAATAAAAAATAAGAACAAAATTTATTTTATTTAAAAAAAAGCGTGGGGTGCATGGTATCGCCTCGGCCAACAATGGACCTTTTTATGCACTTTGTGAAAACACTGTAATTAGAAAGTATATGTGCTAATATCACTTGAGATTTTTTATTTTATTTTTCTGATGGGTAGTTTTTCCATAATCCGGAAAAAAGTGGTTTCGTGACGTCACGTTCACTAAAAGTTGATTTGGCATCGTTGTATGAGTTGCGAATCATGGAATTGTGACGTAATGACATTTGTTATTCGATAGGTTCGTTCGTTTGCTTCACGGAATAGAATATTATCAATCGTTTTTCTCTCTTCAGCTCTTTTTCTTGCATATATCTGATACGACTGATACGAGACACGAGATATGCAGAGAACTGCTGAACTGCTGCAAATGAACAAGCTCGCCATGAATGTTTGGTATTGAAAAATTTCGGAAATTATTTTTCTAATTTTAATAACTATGAAAATGTCTAACAAGTGCTATGTGCAGGTTGTCTGAAACCAGTGAAAGTGAATCAAACTTTTGTAAAAGAGGAAATATATGCTTTTGTGCAGAACAATTCCAGGTGAGTACCTACATCAAGGAACGATCTTTAATTTCCTCAATGCAAGTTTGCAAAATCATCGATCAGTACTGTATTTTATATCCAGTCCTATAAACATATTGTTCTTTGGTTCCAGCTGAAAGAAGATACTACGAATTAGGAATATGCTAGAACAAGGGGATTCAAATTTATGTTGAAGCAAGATGTCTGTCCACATATCAACCTGAAATGACATTGGTCTGACAATGTTTCATCATAAGTATATGACCTACCAACGATGAAGAAACCCAAACCAAATGGAAACATCCTCCTTCAGCTAGTAAAACTGTGTTGGTGACATTACATCCATGGAAATATTTACTCAAAGGTTTCGAATAGTTCTTCTAGCAGTAGCCAAGTGTACATTATCCGATTCACCAAAATAACACCCCAAAAAACTGAGTATATTCCTAGTCAGTCTTCACCGATCCTGATTGTGAAAATATCGAAGGACAGCAGCGCCAGCGCTTATCTATTGCACTTATAGAAAAGAAGAGTAATATTATTTGGGGCTCCCTGAAAATGTTTACCACATTGTGAAATACATTACCAAAATTGAGTAAATTAAATATATGGATGTTCTGATAAGTTTAAAAAAGATACGGGTTGGGGATGTATACTCTCAATTGGCTGATGACTTTGATATGAGTAAATCAGGTGTTCACAAGATTTTCACAACTGTGCCTATGATGGCAAATTGTTTATAAGAGTTTATATATTGGCCTGACATCTGAAATTGGAATAAATTTGCCGATCCCTTTCAGAGCTCGCTATGAGAAAGTTAATTCAATTATTGTCTGGAAATTGGAGAACCCTCTGATCCTGTTCGTCTGTCCATGACTTGGACAGAATAGAAAAAATGCAATACTGTGAAAAATTTAATATCTGCTACTCCAAAAGGCACAATACAATTTATTTCAGGAGCATAGGGTGGACGAATTCTTCAACAACTTTGTCGATAAGAATAATTTCTTCTATTTTGATTGATTGAAATTCAAAAATATTTTGAATAACTAGAATGTGCAGTATTATGTCAGAGTTTTCTGAGGTTTGTTGTCACATTCTCTTCATGAATGCCAATATCTTCAGAAATATTTTTTTTTCTATAGCTTTGTAACCATAGGGAAAATTTTTACCATAGAAAATATAAGCCTGTATTTGTAAAAAATTGATTAGTATCCCTCAACAAAGAATTGGTGTGAAATAAGTAAATAATTTTGCAAAAAATTTACGAAATTTGTATGAACATACTTCAAGTCTATTCATTCTAAATTATTAATTATATTTCCAGTAGTTCAAACTTAATAAATATTTGACTCATCACATGAAGGAAACACTAACAGGTACGGAATATGAATTTATTTATATTATAATACAAACAGACAAAGCCTACATATATATTCACAGTATAATGCATTTATGATTGATTATATCTAAACAATCACGAACGTTTTAACTAAGAACCAAAGTTCTTAGTTAAAGTTAGAAACTTTTCTAGTCATGGTTCTTAGTTCTTGTACTAGGGGTTCCATAAACGCGCTCATTGATTTTGCTAGTGTTGAATCCTTAGTTATTAGTTCACTTAGTTCTTGGGAACGTTGCATAGAAATAAATAAAAAGAGTAATCATCTCATAATCCACCCGGCCCCCAATTTTCGAACTTTCTTTTACGAAGCCTTGTTTCTTATAAACACACCAAATCGTTTATGATATTGGAAATTAATAAGTTGATAAAATAAACGTAACCTCAAATGTCAATATGATTTTAATGGGAACTTCTTTTAAATATTTGCGGTGTTGCCAATGGTCGCTCTTCATCAAAAGGAAGGGTTCAGAAACTTTGAATGTTTTAAATAAAAGAAAACCGTTGTTGAAATGTTTTTTTTTGATGAGTCTATCAATAAACAGTGTTCAATTATATATTAATGGTGTATATCAAGCAGGTGAGCTATATTTTTAACAAGAACAGTAAGGCGTGTTTCTGAACGGGTTAGGGAGGGGTGGTTTTTCGATGAACGTGACGTCACGGGAATTTTTGAAACCAAAAATCTTTTCAAAAAAATATATGATGGCATTCTAAGTCAATTGGACGTTTCATATGAAATATAATCGACCTATATAAGTTTTGGAATTTTTTTTTCGTAAATGTAAAGGTCCATTACCTGTGATCTGAGACATTCCTTACTTTACTGCCCTGGGTGTGTAATGTACTATACAATTATTGATACCAAACACCCCACGCTTTTTTTAAATAAAAAAAAATTTTTTCCTTATTTTTTATTTTTTTCAGTCTGGTTTTCTATAAAAAACGTGTTTTTAATTTTTTAAAAGTATTATTTACCGTTACTAAATTTCTATCGAGTCATTATAGGACTTATTTTTTTTGGTTAGTTTTTTCAATTCGTTCATTGGGCGCATCGGTATTGCTTCATTAGTTTTTATTTACAAACAAATAACGAAACAAAAGCATGATTTGTTTGTCCTTCAATGTTAATAACAAATTAAGCAATGATAAATTTCGTGTGGGAAAAAATGGGGTATAATAAACACTGTGAAACAGCCAAATGGAAATTCATTATTTCAATT